>APFE030523901.1:104111-146505 GCA_000404065.3 Pinus taeda | reverse complement strand
AAATAAATATAGATCTATTATAGGAATTTTTTTATACCTAACAACTTCTCGACCATATATAATGTTGGCAATAAGATTAGTAGCAAGGTATCAATTAGCACCAAAACAAAGCCATTTGTTAGCAAAAAAAAGAATACTCATGTACTTGAAAGGGACTACAGGCTATGGTCTATGGTATCCAAAAGGTAAATATTTTACTTTGACAGCATACACAAATGCAGATTGGGTGAGTTGTGTGGATGACAGAAAAAGTACAAGTGGTGGTGCATTCTACCTAGGAGAATCAATGGTGGTATGGTAAAGCAAAAAAAAAATATCAGTTTCTCTATCTACCATGGAAGCTAAATACATAGCAGTTGCAACAAGTTGCACACAACCTATATCTATCAAGTATGAAAATACAAGTGCAATAAGCATTTTGAACTAATCTTGTGCTCCAATCAAAGACTAAACATATCCCTATAAAATACCACTTTCTCAAAGAACAAGTGGTTGAGAAAATAGTGAAGATGGAGTACATACCCACAATGGAACAAATAAAAAACATATTTACAAAACCCCTTGCTAAAGAGCCATTTGAGTATCTGCAAAACAAGCTAGGGATAGTGCCTACAGACTCTCTTCACTAATGTGACTTCAAAAGGAGAACCTAAAAGGTGGTAGAGTATATGAAATTGAGCACCATCTAAGGGGAAATAATGAGTAATGAAGAAGAACACAAAGCTTATGAACATGTCAATAATTTGAATCAGCTAAAAAAGAAGCAAGAACAAAATCATCATCAAAGTGGGAAATAAAGTCATGTTCTCCAAGAGGTAAAAACATCAATCAGGTTCACCATTCACAATTCCTTTCTTCAATAGAATTTTTCTTTTTATTTTTCTCACATGTGTATATTCGATGCATAAACATGTCAATAAATAAATTTCAGAAAGTAGTCACAATACTAGTGCTGCTAAGACAATTACATATCTATTAAAATCATGTTGAAAGCTAAGCATAACTTATTGTATAATTGCATCATCAGTTTTTCTCAAAATTCTTCATTCTCTCACTGCATCAATGTACATTATGATGATCTTAGTTAAACATCTAGTGTATAAAATCCTTAGAGCCATCCAAAATATTTCCATCAAAGAAGAGGAGTAGACTATATATATGTTTATGTTTCGTTTATAGATACATTCATCATGAAGCGTCATGAGATCTACATCAGAACCTAATCATTGGCAATCTCCATGTGAAGAATTCTATTCCAGCAACTAATCAAATATTATACCAATTTCACTGCATTACTAGGATTACTTTAAATCTTTATCTTTGTTATTCTAAACACAAAGATTTGGATGAAAAAAGAGTTAAAGTATATATATCCTCAATAAAAGAAACCTCTTGAAAAACACAAGCAATATAGTTGAAGATGAAGATCAGATAAGGATTCATCATCTCATGAGGTTTCAAATGAAAAATCAATGATTCAAAATATTATAGCTATTCTAAACCATAGCATTCCAATTCAAATAGAACATGCAATTCTTGGGCATTCAAAAAAAAAATCAAGAAATCTTGCACAATAATTGGGTTGCAACAAGTTATATGAGACAACATCAAAGTGTTTCTGGTATTTGACCATATGGACTACGATTTGTCAAAGATCATTATCAAAAGAGGTAGAGATTTTCCTTTCTCAGAGAATGACATGTGCAACATTTGGTTTCATATTTTGCAAGGGCTGGCACACCTACACAATCAAAGATATTGTCAAATCAGAGTTGCGTAGCATTTGCTTTCAGATTGTTCAAGGGTTGGCGCGCATGCTCATTCAAAAATATTATCACCATAATTTGAAGCCACATAACATATTGGTGAGTGGAAAGGTGAATAAAATTTCTAATTTCAAGAGGCGAAAAGAATCATGCTACATAATACAGGGAGACCACAGGAACCGTATTCTGTGACACATCGCTATCGAGCACCGGAACTCCTGCTTGGCATCGATATGTGGCTGATGGGTGGAACTCTTCATCGGCTTCCAACTATTTCAAATCTATTGCATGGCATGTCAATGGTATAAAATTTTCTCCTTCATTGGCACTCCTCATAACAAGAAGGAAATGGAAATCGGAAGAGAATTGCGCTCTGAGAACGAATTCTATGAATAGTTCCAAGATATGTAACACAAGAAAAGGACACCTAAATGGAGCATAAATGTCAGGAGTCAAAAAACATAATAATAATTGTTGACGGTCCCTTATATAGTATTCACTGAGTAAATATCAATGGGTTATCTGGCGGGCGTTATAGACGTTACCTCTAGCTCATGCGTGATAAGTTACAGTGCCTAGGTCATGAAGCAACATCATTATTATTTTGTGATACATTATAGTGACCAACTCATGCGTGAAACAATGATACAGTGATCTAACTCATGCGTGATACAGTGGCCAGCTCAGCGTGATGCGTTATAATGGCTAGATTATGAAGAAATGTTATTATTACAAAGGAATGTTATTATTTCGGCGCAGCCTTGTTATTTATTGCAGCCATGTTATTTTTTAGCAACCTTATTATTATTTAGGAACAGTCTTATTATTTGTTATTGTAGCCTTGTTATTGCGGAGCAACATTATTATTTCAAAGCAGCCTTTTTATTTTTGAGCAACGTTATCATTTAATTGGTCTTGATTCAAGAAAGATACATGCAAGCGAAGGAAATAGAACATGGATGGCAACATTGAAGGGGACGTTGATATAGCTCCTTCTGATGCTTACTATCAAACCTCAGAACTACCTGTAATATTCGAATTTGTCAATTGCATTTGGTACTTATACTTATTTTCCAGTTGGTGCATCCTAATGAATGAAGGTGCCCCACATTAGATGTTAACTGCCAACAATTCCAGCACCAAGGGTTTTCTCAAGATAACAAAGTGAAAGACTGCATTTTTTTTGTTCTCTTGACATGGGTTTTAATGATTCACATAGAATATAAATGTCAATTTTTTTTCGCTTCATTATATTCGCCTTGCTTTCAATCGCTCATGGCACATTGTTTGCATTTATTTATGACGTAATAGACTTATGCCATGATCTCAATTGGTTATATTCTCTTTCAAAAGGTATGGAAACCCGAGTTCAAGTCACCAACATTCTTTAATAGATATCATCGCATATTGTATGCCATGATCTCCACCAATGTTCTTTAATAAATACCACCGCATATTGTATGCCATAGTTTTGATTGATTATATTTTCTCTGAAAATGGATGGAAACCTGAGTTAAAGTCGCCAAATTTCTTTAATAAAAGCCACCACATATTGTATGTCATGATTTTGTTGGCTATATTCGCTTTGGAAAAGGTATGGAAACCCGAGTTCATGTCACCAACATTATTTAATAAATGATACCACATATTTTATGCCACGATTTCATTGGTTATATTTGTTAGAGTTTGTTAGTTTATTATTAATCGAAGGTCTTTGAAAATTCATAGTTTTGTTGTCATACAAAGGGTCAAAACACACAAATTATTTCACTATTATGAGTTTGACTAACCACTGCCTAGGAAGTCATTATGAAAGTGGTTTTCATTTGGTCATCAAGGTATTAATCTTTAATGGAAAGGGGTGCTTGAGTTTGAGAAATGCCATTATGATTTTCGAGTCAGGGTTTGGGAACTTGTCAAACTCATTCAACTGAACAATGTATTTATAGTAAAAGGAATGATGTCAAAGCAACATGGTTATAAATATTACAGTTTTCTCCCTCTTCTTATATAATTTATTCCCCTCATGCTTTACTCCCTATTTTTCCCCATTCTCTATTTGTTCCCTTATTCCTACATTTTTTATTCCATTATCCACTTATCCCTTCAAATTATTGTTGGCATTATGCTATAGGTGTTGTCCTTGATGGCAACTCTCTCAGATGACAGTGCACAATGTAGCAGGCTAATAGCAAAGGATTATAGATCAAACTCCAAAGAATGAAGAAAGAGAGGTATACGCTTGTTCACTTTGTCTAAGAGACGTATACACGCGGGTTAACAGAACAAAATTAGCGTATAACATATACATGCACTTTCAGAGGAGGAAAAGTGAGTACATGTTGGAAAACCAAGCTTTTGGTCCAAGGTATTTTTGTCCAAGGTATTTGGTCCAAGGTATTGACCCTAGGTATTTGATCCAAGGTATTGGTCCTAAGTGGTTTTGGTCCAAGGTATTGAGAAAGGCCTAAGAGTATATAAGGAGGAGGAGATCATTAGGCCAAGTGTGCAAGCAATAAGATTCTAAGGAATACTTCTGTCTGAATTATATTTTATGTTGCAAGGTTGTGTTTGGGACTAGATCTGAAATATTTATGTGCACCTTGATTTCAACATTGGATCAGGATCATGAGACATGAAATAACTTATTCTTGAATGATCTGATATTGGTTGGAACTAGATCTGATGTTTTTGCCTGTTTTACTTGTTATCCATCAAGATATGGGTTTGTTTGAATTCGGGAATTGCATCAAAGTTCTAAGTCAATATTTATAGATCTGTACTCAGGTTCGTCTGGGTCAAAGAGCGTATACACACAAGTTCGGTTCTTTCAAGTAGCGTATACAAAATAAAAGCTTCTTTTTCAGATCTGGCTGAACTATCTGATCAAATTTTGTTATGTTATTGTTGTATGTCAATGAAGTCTTCTTAGATATGAATGTAAAAACTGAATAGGTAAGGAGGATGGCATCTGATTGATTGATTGTATAAGTAAGAAGAAGTGATCTTGGTCCCTACCTATGTAAAGCTCTAAAAGTTGATAGTATATATTCAGTATATGGATAGTTGGTACAGACTTGATTCAAAAGTTTATGTTTGCAGTAGTTTTGAAGGTATACGTAGGTTCAATTAACAGAAGTAGCGTATACACGCAGTTTGGGTGTAGTCAAGTAGTGTATACATTCTAATGCATGATTTTTGAGGTTACAGCTAGTTCTGAATGATAATGCAAGGTTCTGGGTTCAGTACAATATTCTTGTGTCAGTGATCTGATTGTTCACATTAGCTGAATATTGGTTGATGCAGTTTAAGATTAAAAGTTTTGATGGGTCCAGTGTGAATTTGATGAAACGAGGCTTTCAAATGGTGGTGTTGTGATCCAAGAGTATCCAATCTGAAAATTCATGAAACATGGTCCCTGGTGGAGAAGTGGAGTTTTTTGTCGGCTGACACCTACATACTAGTAAACATATTGGTTAGTACAAGAGCTAGGGGGTTGTAGCTCCCTTCTAGTAGGAGCTGGAGAACGAGAGAAGGTTGTAACCTTCTACAGGTAGAAGCCTACGTACTGGTATGAGTATGCACCAGTACAAGATTGTAAACATATTTTCTTATTATTAAAAGAAGACAGAGATGATAGCAATAGGTGGTTTTTACCCACATTGGGTTTCCACCTTAAATCTTGGTGTTCATGTGTGTTTCTTACGTGTGATTCCTTATTCTGATTTTACTGCACTGTCTAATAAATCTCTAATATACTGGTTTAAGCTCAACACATGATAATTGTCTAAATCACAAGTTCTCTGCATATACAATGATTTCTTTAAGCACAATCACATGTACACGCTAGTTCACTTCACTAAAGTAGCGTATATAAATCTGTTTGGGAAATAAAATTATTGATATGATAATACTGATTCAACCCCCTCTTATTATTATTTCCAACAATTGGTATCAGAGTAGGTCCTTCATAAGAAGCTTGATCGCTTGAAGGGAGATCCATCAACATGAATAATCAAGAAAGCATGGGATCCATCAAACTGCCAATATTCAATGGAAGCAACTTTGTTTATTGGAAAATAAGAACCACAGTCTATCTAAAATCGCTTGGAATGGATGTATGGGTAATTGTGGAAGGAGGATATACATTTCCAACAACAATTCCTACAGATGCGATAGGTAAAAAGCAATATGAAACCAATGCCAAAGTTGTCAATACTTTATTGGGAAGTCTATCGCATTCAGAGTTTGTCAAGGTCATGCAGCTCAAATCAGCCAAACAAATATGGGACAAAATCATTCTGAGCTACGAAGGAGACTCTCAGGTAAAATGTGTTAAGCTTCAAACTCTCAGAATTCAGTATGAAACTCTTAATATGCATAATGATGAAAGTATAGCTAGTTACTTCTTATGTATAGATGAGGTTGTTAGTTGTATGAAGAATTTGGGTGAAGAAATAAAGGAAGTTACCTTAGTTGAGAAAGTTTTGAGATCCTTTTTGGCTAAATTTGAATCCAAAGTGTCTACCATATAAGAAAAACAGGATCTGTAGAATATCACTATGACACAGCGTCACAGAATCTTAACTGCCTTTGAGATGAGAAAAGGAGGACCATCAAATATGAGAGAGGCCACATTTAAATCTTCAGCAAAAGGAAAGGAAGAAAACATTGAATCATGACATATTTCAGAATAAGAAGATGAGGTAAACATTGTCATGACGCTTCAACGGGGTTTTGGAAGGTTTAGAGGTAAGCTACCCTTCAAATGCTTTTCTTATGGCAAAGTCAGTCATTATGATGCCAAATGTCCTCATAAAGATAAATATGAAAAAGGAAAGGGATATGCAAAAGGGAATAGGAAACAAGTTGTGAATAAAAGGAGTTACGATACTCATGAAGATAGTGATGGTTTATCTAATAGTGATGAAGATGAAACTGGACAAGATTACAGACTTCTCATGGCTTGTGACGATGATAATTTTTGGGATGCTTTAGAAGAAGAAGACCTTCATGAAGAAATATCTAAACTCAAAATCTTTTTAGAAGAGAAGAATATGATCATAGATAGCTTGACATACCAACTTGCTGAAAAGGAAAAGCACAATGAAAAACTAGAATGTGAAATTGTGGGTCTAAGAAAGGATCGTGAGAAAACGAAATTAATCAATCTTAGATTTGCTAAAGGATAAGAAACTTTAAATTAAATTATCAAGGTTCGGCATTCTCCACTGATAAAGATAGGTCTTGGATATACTGAAGAAGCATCTCAATCATAGAAGCCATCAACCTCCACCAAAAGCTATCTCGATGCAGCAAAGACCAGTGAACAGTATGACAATTGTCAGCAAAGGCATAAAGCATATCACCAGGTAAATCATACTCAATTTACTCCAAGGATGAATAGAAGCCAGAACCAACCTCTGGCAAATCATACTCAAATTTCTCCAAAGACAAATATCAATAGGAACTACAATCACCAAGTTAATAGATTCGATAGTCGTAGGAACTTCTTTAATGGGCAATGTTTTTCATGTCATAGTTTTGGGCACAAGGCTGCTCAATGCATTGCTTACAAAACCATCATGACTAGAGAAGCATGAAATTAAAGGAATGTAACAGGAATCAAGAGAAGTTCCTATAATAACTTTTCTCCTCTTAAAAATGAAATAGAGTGCTCAATCTGTAACAACTTTAGTCATGAAGAATCTGAATGCAGGAGAAAATTTCGGCAAACATATCAAAAGGAGAAAACGCCATTAAATCCCAAGATATGGAGAAGGAAAGAATCTCAAACAGAAAGATGTGGTATAGCCTTGTATGCAAAAGGACAAGAAAACCAATGGTACATTGACAGTAGATGCTCAAAACACATGACAGGTGACAAAGAAAAACTTCACTCATATAATGCCTTAGAAAAGCAAAATAATGTCTCATTTGGAAATGACACTCCTGTTGTCATAAAAGGTAAAGGCTCTGTTTTCTTGAAAGAAAAGGTTAAAGCTAGAAATGTTATGTATGTAGACGGTTTAAAGCATAACTTGTTGAGTGTCAGTCAAATTTTTTATCAAGGAAGTGAAGTGGTGTTTCTATCAAATGGATGTGTTGTTCATGAGCTTGATACAGGAGAGACTATGATCAAAGGTACAAGATATCCAAACAACTTATACATACTCAAGGGAGGACAACAATAGTGTTATCTAAGAAAAAAGGATGAAAACTGGTTGTGGCATAAAAGATTGAGACATCTAAGCTTTTCTCAAATAAGAAAGGCATGCAGACTCAAGGCTGTTCGTGATCTTCCAGATATCAACATCCCAGAAAATACAATATGCAAACCATGTCAAATTAGTAATCAAACCAAAGTTCACTTCATGGAAAAACAAGGGTCGGCAAGTAGGCCTCTTGAACTCGTCCATACTAATCTATGTGGACCATCAAGGAAAAATTCACCTCGTGGAGAAGAATACTTTACTTTCTTCATTGATGATTTTTCCAAAATGTTTTGGATAGGTCTTCTAAAGCATAAAGATGAAGCATTTGAAAAGTTCCAAGCCTTCAAAGCTTTGGTTGAAAATGAATCAGATCGAAAAATAAAATGCCTCAGATCTGATCGAGGAGGGGAATTTACATTGGATGAATTCTTTGAATTTTGTGAACAACATGGAATAAAAAGGCAATTCTCCACCTCAATGACTCCTCGGCAAAATGGTGTGGTAGAAAGAATGAAGAGAATAGTTCAAAAAATGGCTCGAGTTATGCTAGATGAATTTGGAACTCCTGCAACCTTCTGGGGTGAAGCAGCATTCGCTGCCGTAACTATTCTCAACAAAGCAAATGTTTGGGTAAATAGCACTCAAACTCCATATGAATTTTGGTATGGCAAGACTCCTACCGTCAAATACTTTAAAGTTTTTGGAAGCAAATGCTTTATCAAAAGGTCTGATGAAAAACTTGGTAAGTTTGAACCCAGAGCAGATGAAGGTATTCTTCTTGGTTATTCCTCTAGAAGTAAAGGATATAAATGTTATAATAAAAAACTTGGGAAAATTGTTGAAAGAATTGATGTTGTAGTTGATGAATCATGCAAAAATCCAAAACAGATAAAATCAATAGAAGATTATGACAATGAACAAGATGGGGATTATTTTCCCTCATCAAATCAAAATGGTATTGAAGAAGAAACCAATGAAGCACCAGAAGAAGAGAGAATGGTAGAAGAAAAGACTTCGTCCAGGTATGTTCAGAAAAATCATTCAGAAACTCAAATTTTAAGGGAAAGAGAGGCAGGTGTATAGACAAGAAGAACTATTACAAGGAGCTCAAGCTATCTAGCATTACTATCTTCCACTGAACCTCAAAATGTAAATGAAGCATGCAAAGATGAATGTTGGGTAAAAACCATGGATTAAGAACTTGATCAAATTGAAGGGAATGATACTTGGGAATTAGTTCCTAGACCTCATGATAAAAATATTATAGGAACTAAATGGATATTCAAAAACAAGCTGAATGAAAATGGAGAAGTCATTAGAAACAGGGCGAGACTTGTTTGTAAATGATATGCTAAACAAGAAAGTATAGTTTTTGAAGAAACCATTGCACCTGTTTCTAGACTTGAAGCCATAAGGATGTTTCTTGCTCTTTCTAGCTTTCAGAAATTCAAAGTATACCAAATGGATGTAAAATAAGCCTTCCTTAATGGAGATTTAGAGTAAGAAGTTTATATTGAACAGCCAGAAGGATTCATTCTTGGAAATGATGCAAAACTTTTATGCAACCTCAAAAAGGCTCTCTATGGTCTGAAACAGGCTCCACGGGCCAGGTATTACCACCTTGACAAATATCTACACCAACAAGGATTTACAAAAGGTTCAGCAGATAGAAATCTATATACAAAGATTGAAACTGATAAATTGTTAATTATTATTTGTTTATGTTGATGATATCATTTTTGGTAGCAATGAAGAATCCATGAGTCAGAATTTTGCTCCAATAATGCAGCAAGAATTTGAAATGTCCTTTCTTGGTGAACTTACCTATTTTCTTGGTCTACAAGTTCAACAAACTAAAGATGGTATTTTTCTATCACAAACCAAATATCTCAAACAAATATTGAAAAGGTACCGAATGGAAGATTATAAACCTGTATGTACCTCAATGATAACATGTTTTAGTCTTAGCTCAAACGATGAATCAGTAGCAGTACATCAACCAAATTACAGATCCATGATTGGTATTCTACTTTATCTAATAGGTACCCGACTTGACATCATGAATGCAGGAGGAATAGTTGGAAGATTCCAAGCAAATCCAAAGGAATCACACCTTCAGGTAGTCAAAAGAATTTTCTAATATCTTCAAGGAACTCAGGACTTTGGTTTATGGTATCCTAGAGATACAAATCTTACACTTCATGCTTATACAGATGTAGATTGGGCAAGAAGTGTTGATGATAGAAAAATCACTAGTGGTGGTGCATTCTATATAGGTTCCAAGTTAGTGTCTTGGTTCAGCAAGAAACAAAGTTCAATTGCTTTATCTACAGCTAAAGCAGAATATGTAGCTGTTGCATCTTGTTGCACACAACTACTTTGGATGATGTAAACTTTGCAAGACATTCAGATCACATGTACTCCACCTATCTCCATTCTATGTGATAATACAAGTGCCATCAGTATTTCAAATAATCCAGTCAAATTGGAGTATGTTCCCTCCAAAGAACATGTTGTTGACTACCCAAAGAAACATTTGAATATCGCAGACAAAAGCTGGGAGTTTTCGTTGCATCATCCTGCTGTTAAATCCAATTTTTCAGAGAAAAGTTAATATATGCGTGTTTCATAAAGTATAGTCGCATACACACACAGGTTTCTATGGGTCAAGCAGTGCATATGTTTTTCAGATAAGAAAAATAGTGATGTAGGCTCTGATATGGGTGCCCTGTCTGATGTTGATGATTACTGTCTATCGATATGCTTTGTTCATTAATTTTTATCTAACTGACAAAGATGCCTTGATCATTGACTTGTTAACATGTAAAAGTCTAGGGTGTGATATGTATTCTCATACATTTGAATGGGTCCTCTTGGAAAAATGATGTAATTTGTATCCCCACTTTGCATGGGATGGATGATGTAATATTTATTATTTCTGTCATGTATAAAAAATTTGGTATATCCCCACTTGGTTGGGAGATGGATGTATGTATGGGTTATTGGTGATAGGAAAGTCATACTCACATAGTTGAGTTATAGAGTCATGTTATTCTTTTGGAGAATATTTTTGCAGACTCTACATGTGCTAAGGGGGAGCATGGACGGTTTTAGCAGCATATACACATGGGAGCTCAATCAGACATTTTAGCATGTACTCAGGGGAAGCATGGACAACATAATGTATGTCAAAGGGAGAGAATATCTTGGTCCACCCTTTTCCCTTCATGTCAAAGGGGGAGAGTTTCCTGGTGTTGTTGTTGCCATCAAGTCCAAAGGGGGAGATTGTTGGCATTATGATATAGATGTTATCCTTGACGGCAACTCTCTCAGATGATAGTTCACAGTGAAACAGGCTAACAGCAAATGATTACAGATCAGACTCCAAAGAATGAAGAAAGAGAGGTATACACTGGTTCACTTTGTCCAAGAGGCGTATACACGTGGTTTAATAGGACAAAAGTAGTGTATAACGTATACACTCACTTTCACAGGAGGAAAAGCGCGTACATGTTGGAAAACCAAGTTTTTGGTCCAAGGTATTTGATCCAAGGTATTTTTGTCCAAGGTATTTAGTCTGAGGTATTTGGTCCAAGGTATTGACCCTAGCTATTTGGTCCAAGGTATTGAGAAAGGCCTAAGAGTATATAAGGAGGAGAAGATCATTAGGCCAAGTATGCAAGCAATAAGATTCTAAGGAATACTTTTGTCTGAAGTATATTTTATGTTGTAGAGTTGTGTTTGGGACTGGATTTGAAATATTTATGTGCACCTTGAGTTCAATGTTGGATCAGGATCATGAGACATGAAATAACTTATTCTTGAATGATCTGATATTGGTTGGAACTAGATCTGATGCTTGTGCCTGTTTTACTCATTATCCATCAAGATCTAGGTTTGTTTGAAGTCGAGAATTGCAGCAAAGTTCTAAGTCAATATTTATAGATCTGTACGCAGGTTCATCTTATTCAAAGACCGTATACATACAGGTTCGGTTCTTTCAAGTAGCGTATACAAAAGAAAAACTTCTTTTTCAAATCTGGCTGAACTATCTGATCAAATTCTATTATTTTACTGTTGTTTGTCAATGAAGTATTCTTAGATATAAATGTAAAAACTGAATAGATAAGGAGGATGGCATTTGATTGATTGATTATATAAGTAAGAAGAAGTGATCTTGGTCCCTGCCTGTGTAAAGCTCTAAAAGTTGACAATAGATATTCAGTATATCGATAGTTGGTACAGACTTGATTCAAAAATTTATGTTTGCAATAGTTTTGAAGGTATACGCAGGTTCAATTAACAGAAGTAGCGTATACATGCAGTTTGGGTGCAGCCAAGTAGCATATACATTCTAATGCATTATTTTTTAGGTTACAACTAGTTCTGAATGATGATGCAGGGTTCTGGGTTCAGTACAGTATTCCAGTGTCATTGATCCGATTGTTCAGATTAACTAAATATTGGTTGATGCAGTTTAAGATTAAAAGCTTTGATGGGTCCAGTGTGAAAAACTTGATGAAACGAGGCCTTCAAATGGTGGTGTTGTGATCTAGGAGTATCCAATCTGAAAATTCATGAAACGTGGTCCCTAGTGGAAAAGTGGAGTTTTCTGTAAGTCGGCACCTACATATTAGTAAACATATTGGTTAGTACAAGAGCTAGGGGGTTGTAGCTCCCTTCCAGTAGAAGATGGAGAACGAGAAAGGTTGTAACCTTCTGCAGGTAGAACCCTACGTACTAGTATGAGTATGCACCAGTACAAGATTGTAAATAGATTTTCTTATTATTAAAAGAAGACAGAGACGACAGCAGCGGGTGGTTTTTACCCACATTGGGTTTCCACCTTAAATCTTAGTGTTCATGTTTGTTGCTTATGTGTGATTCTTTATTCTGCTTTTATTGCACTGTCTAATAAATCTCTAATATACTAGTTTAAACTCAACACATGATAATTTTCTAAATCACAAGTTCTCTGCATATACGTTGGTTTCTTTAAGCACAGTCGTGTGTACACGCTAGTTCACTTCACTGAAGTAGCGTATATAATATGTTTGGGAAATAAAATTATTGATCTAAAAATACTGATTCACGCCCCTCCCAGTATTATTTCCAACAATTATTCCCTATTCCAAAACATCCATGTTATCCCTTGTTCCTATTTAGGCCTAAATCTCCTTTATCCTAAGTTTGAGTGCCCTTTTACCCTAGGCATAAATTCCTTTAGCATAATTTTCATGATAACTGAACATAATTCACATATCCCCTACACCCTAATCATTTCACATACTCCCTACACTCATTCCAAGCATGGAGGTCTTCTACACTATGCAATGAAATTTTCTCTGAAATTGATCATTTTAACCACCATTTTTCAT
Organism: Pinus taeda; assembly: GCA_000404065.3. Classification (NCBI taxonomy): domain Eukaryota; kingdom Viridiplantae; phylum Streptophyta; class Pinopsida; order Pinales; family Pinaceae; genus Pinus; species Pinus taeda. The sequence goes on along the minus strand of APFE030523901.1, from coordinate 133,146 downwards.
AACAATTTCAGAGCAATGGAAGATAAATTTGGAAAACATAAATAATTTTTTTTAAGCATAGTCCATAGCATAATAACCTCTTCCATATTTTTCACAGTTGTTATGGATCGGGAGATTTGATTTCATCTTCAGAGCCTATTTTTCGGACTACACAAATACTTGTTTAAGTCATTATTTTCTAGAGTATTTTCTGGGAAGTGGGGAAAGAATTTAAAGAAACGAAGAGAGGTTTATCTTCACATAAATATAATCTATAATAACATCCCTCAGTTTTTACACAGGTATTATTGTTTGGGAGATATGGCCCGTTGTAAAGGTGTTGCGCAGACCATGCCCACACTCTTGCACGCATAGTGAAAGGAAGCCACTTGTCAGGGTTTAAAGGGTTCAACATGAAGTAGATGCGACAACCAGATAAAGCCTTCATCTACCAGCCACATACCATTTTTCGAAGAAAAAAGCATCGTTCATTACACAGCTGCTATGCAACATTTGCATAGTCAACATTTCTTTTGAGCTTTTTCTATTTATATTTTTTCATGAAGATATGATATTCGGAGGATAAACTTGTTTTATTTATACATTCAGTTTTTTATGTTCATTTTTTTCATCGAAGGAGGAAAAAGACTTGGAACAACAAAAATGTTTCTTCTTTTCAAGTTTTTTTTTTGATCCATTGTTTGATCAACCATGCAGCAAGTCTAGAATTTATTCATATTATGTATATGCCTATTTAAAATAGTGAATACAATATGAAAAGGTTTTTGTCAGTTCAGTATTATTGTGCACTAGTATTCAAGTTTATGTGATTGTGATCAATTTGATGTTTGGGATGCTTATGACTTCAAGGTTATCAATTAATTCTATGGAAGGATACTTATGGTATGATACTTTGGAGTTCTTTTTATGTATTTCTGATTTATTCAATCAGTTTCTTCTTTATAGTTTCTTGTGCATAGGTATAGTGATCTCAATTGTGTTGGAATTCAGTTTATACTTGCTTTAAACAATTTTTGTCCATATTTCAGTTGCAAATGAAATACTACATACCTATGTATTTTGATATTTCTTCTCAATTTCTTTCTAATGTATAAGCAACATTGTTATTTACAAGGAAATGATTTGTGTTTTTGTTCTCTCCTCCATGCTACAACTTATCTTTCTCCAAAGTTTATGCTTGACAAGCCTTTGTGGGTGATATCGATTTTAATTACATAAGTAAAATGGGTAGCAAGTTGAATTGATTACATATTTCCATTCTCTTCGACCATTCACACTTCAAACAAACTTTTCAAATTCCTTTCAGATCTAGTCTTTTTATGGCATATAGTTGAAACCTTTAGTTTTCATAAGTTGAGGGAGCCCCTTTCAGTTGAAGAAGACCAGTCTTTCAACCCAAAGTGGTTTGTGGTTACCTCTGAGCTTTCTCATTTCAGCCTGTAAAAAACTATGAAGTGCTAACAATATTCACTTTGGAAAAGGTATGGTTTCCAGCATTGTTGAGTAGTTAAAGAATTTGGTGGATGATTTTTGTCTTTGGTTAAAGAATTTGGTGGATGGTTTCATGAAGAAATTTTCTGCAAAAGAAACTTGACCAAGTCAAAAGTGAGGAGAGGTTTAACACCTCCTGAAGTTGTCATTTGAGGAACTTGTTTGGCTTTATTACAACATTTATGAGATATCTTGTTGCTTGCTTTTGTGGTTGTCCAAAGTTGCACAAAAACCAAATTTCAAGTCTGATCAAAGAAGGTTTAGGGCTTATTTTGCATATTGTTTTGAATTAAGATTCCTTCATGACCTAACAAAGAGACCTATCTGAGCAGAGGTGAAGGCTCAATTGTGGTAGACCTGACTGGAAATTATAATAGGAGAAAATTTGTTGTGGATATTTAAATCTTCATTGGAGCTACCCTCTTGAATGCTTGTGCAAACTTAATTTTTTGTTAGAGTTTCTTTTTTAACACATTTTAGACTCAAAACATTGTTGAAGCAACATTGTTGAATACATATCTGAAGAAACTTTTTAGAGCATTCCCTAAAGACATCTCTGGAGATTCAAAATAAGATTGGAAACCACTGAAGCAGCCTCGTGAGACCAACCTGAAGCATATATTAAATATTTTTTTTGAAGTCATTGGAGATCTTGGAGTAGTTCTTTAGCATATACTTGTTAAAACTAATTGGAAAAACATGTTCTTAAAGACCCTTACAGACTTATAAAAGAAGCATTGTTGAAGTCCTTCCTATGTAGCCTTATAGAAGTTTACTTGAAGCTAAATTCATTGAGCCTACTCATGCCAAACAAGTCTTTGAAACGAATATTGTATTACCTGGCTTGAGACTCATTTGAAACAAATGGCAATAGAATATTGGAATCTACATTTTGCTCTTTCTATGCTTGTAGAATATATAATTCAGGATGGTTACACAAAGTCTTCTCTCAATAGTGTTTACAATATTTTACAGTGTTCTCTCAACAATATTTTTCGCCGCTCTTATAATGTTTATATTTCATATAAAACAGTGTTCATTTTGGAGTGGCATTCATTCAATCATAGTGTCAACATTGTTTATGCAAAAGAATACATTTCACATTATAGATCATTAATGAAATGATGACAACTACTCTAAGGATGCTTTTACAGTCTACAAGAAATCTATAACCCCTTTCCATTGATGTCAAAGGGGGAGGTCAACATAGGTTATGGGCAGAAATGAGAAACAAGTAGAGGTTATGGCCAGCAAGGAGAAATATCTTTCAAGACAAAAGGACGAAGCTGAATGAGTTGCCATCAATGTCAAAAGGGCAGATTGTTGGCCATATTGGCATTAATGTCAATATTAAGCTGATTGATTAATGACATTAAATGTTATTGATGTCACTAAGAACATTGGTGATAATTTATGTTGAATGGAAAGTGTACATAAATGTTTAATGTTGAATATAAAAGTATGAAAGTGATGTGAAGTGAAAAGGCTATGTTAATCAATGTGAAGGCTAAACATTGAGACAAAAGTTGAAATACATATACATGTTTGAATAGAAAATATAGATAATCCAAATCTGTTTTATCTCTTGTAATATTATTGAATCAACTATTAGTTGAGCCCTATTCTACATTACAAATAACTTTTCAGAAATAGAAATGAAAAGACAATCTTGTGAGTAGTCTTGGAAGTCCAAGAGACTATGCTTCATTTCATATTCCTCCAAAGAATACAAATAGCCAAGAGGGCTTTCTTATAAAATATACAATGTGGAATTAAATAGACGATCTTCTTTTTAATGGAAGTGGTCTTCATCAGAGAAAGAATGAGAAGTAGAAAAAGAGAAGAATGAAAAGAAGAAGCAGTTCAGTAGAAAACTTGACAACGAAATTGGATATGAGGTAACCAACATTTGTGACTTGAGAATTTTTTGTTATTTTATATGTTGCAGCTTGAAAAAGAACATATTGTATCATGTTTAGGTAGAAGCCTCCTATGGGTTTTATCCCACAGAAAGCTTGTGGGATTTAGAGCTTCCTTTGAGGTAGGAGCCTCTTGTAGGTTGGAGCCTACAAAAATATAATGTAAAAAGTAGTAGCAACTTGCCTTCACATCACTTTCATCCTAAAGTTCATGATTTTCTCCCTTTAGGGTTTCCACTTATATTTGGTGTCATCATGTGTTTAATGCTTGAATGTTGTGTGAATGCTCTGAATTCTTGGTAAACAAATCTGCAAATCTCACTCCTTGAAATATGAAAAAGGAATTCAATAACTACTGAGCACAAACATAAACCTTAATTGCACAAGAAGAATACTAAGTTGATCAAAAATAAAGCATTAAATTATTGATTCACCCCTGCTCTTAGTAGTTTCCCATCTTAAATATCATGTTCTTGGGCAAAGCTCTAATGTCTATGTTCAAGAAATTTTTCGAATGATACCAACATTTGTCAAGGAGGATGGAGGATTCGAAGAAGATATGTTTTCTATATAGGAATTCAAAGACTAGAAAATGAATTATTCTAGAGCCAAATTTATTTTCTTCCCCATTTCCCCCTACGAGTATCCCAAGTTAGCACTAATACTTTCCATGTCAAGGAGTTCTTACTTCTATATGGTTTCTTTCAATCTATCTTTATCCAATTTTGACCATCTAACACCTCCTCTCTTTTCCCCCAATAACTTGATGAGGTTAAAGTTCCATCCTGTGATTTAAGGAAGCTTAATCAACTAAGGATGTAGGTTGTTTAGGATTTGAAGGAAGCTTGGATTTTCTCTTGAGATGTGAGGCCATAGAAATTGGATATGAATCCTTCCTTAGTTGATATGATTTGTCTAAATTTTACAAACTATGTTCTTGGAGTGACCACAAAATCTATCAGAAGGACTTCTTTTGGGTGACAAACAGTCATAGCCCATTCACTTGGACTATTGCATTTCCTATTATATCCTATGCTCCAACCAAACATTTGGAGGCTAGGGATGTTACTAGTTCACTTGAGCATTTTGTCTCTTGTATCATGATTATTGTCAATTAATCTTGGTAGATTATATTATGGAGGAGCCTCTGTTTTGCTTTACAGTTGAGGAGCCTCATGTTCCAAGATATGATCTTCATTAAACAATGGTAGGCAGGTGGAGGAAAACATATCCATCATAGAAGTAATTATCCCAGAATTCACATGAATTTACTTTAATTCCTACAAGAGATATTTGCTTCCTCTTCTACCTCTATGTTTTTCTTCCTTAGTAGGATTTGGGTGGTCCTTAAAAGAATGCATATTATTACCTAGAATGGAGGAGGAAGAGATGTAACCTACTTGATCTCGTGGGGAGTGGAATTTGGATTTGAGGAGGGCCTTCTTAAGGATTTGGGCCTAGTGCTTTGGGATTTCATTTGGATCCCCACCTTTCTCTTTTGTTGCCATTTGTTGGAAATTGAAAGTGTATAATTCTATATCCTCTAACCAATCCTATGTTTCCTTCATTAATACTTCCATTATGACCACTTGTTTTTCTATCATTTTTTTGCTTGGTGGAGTCAAGCTTATAGATAGCTAAGGGTTGTTTACAAGATATTCATTTTCCATTTTTATCTTTGTTGTTGGAGGTTCATTAGTTTCACCATTATTCCCTTCCTTCTCTCCTACCACTTATAGATCTACAACCTATTTGAAGATTTTCTAGTGGGAATCAATGGATCTAATTATTTGGACATTTGGGAGCATGGATATTTATGTATTTGGCCTAGTTGTATGAATTTGTCCTTATCTATGGGAGATTCATGCTTCTGCAGGGGATCTGATTGTAGAAAAGGGAAATCTCTATACAGGTGACCACATTCATGACATCTTTGACATAAGAAAGGGATGTGTTCATAATCCAAAGGTTGCTTCAAAATATCTTCTTAATAATATATTTCAATAGAAATTGGGAGGAGCTATGATATATACATGTAGACATAGGTCCAAGGTTAGTACTTATAACAAGCCCTTTTGGTGACCTTGAAGACTTTAAAAAGATGATCAAGTACATTATCGATGCCTTCTAATGTTTCTTCCTCCTAGAACTCCTTTGAAAGGGGGGTAATCTTGATCCAAACAGGTGTAGCCTTGAAATCTTCCTTGTCTAGGCTGAAATGATCAATCCAAAAATCAAGGTATAAGCAGGTTGAATTAAATAAATAGAGGTTGTTTTAAAAAATCATTTTGTGATCTTCTATATCAATAAAAATAACACTGAAGAATAAATTTGCTCCTAGTTCTAGAAAAATTTTCCCCTTCAACTGTATTTCTTTTGGATCCAAGTTACTACAACTTTTCTCTATAGGCCAAAACCCTAGTAAAATTCCAATTGGAGTGTGATATTACATATAATGAATATATTCTCCAATTAACCTTGATTTAAATTTAATTTGGGGTTGGTGGTGGCTTTAAGAAAGCAACTCCCTAATCCACATGATTACCATGTTGCTCCTGCTACCAGCTTTGTAGAAGATGTAGGGTTTTGTATACCTTCCCTTCACCATGCATATTAATGGGGTATTTTCAATTAGTTCCTAGTTGATTTTTTGAATGATAGTCTCTTGGTATGACATCTTGATAGAAGGATATAGCCCCCCCCCCTCCCCCCCTGCACGCTCCATGGTTATTATCAAAGATCAGGTTTATTGTTCCAGAAACTATACTTTTTCAATCTGAACCAATATGAACAATAATTTGCCTCATTCATATTTAAATTTTAATTATACTCCTCACTTGAATTCAAGAATGCATTATAATTAATTGTTTCAGTGAACACCAAATAAGATTTTACAAGTTCCAAACACAATATAAGATTTGACAAGTTGGTGCAACTTTCACACTCATAAGAACATAATCAGAGTTGAAATAAAAAGGTTATGATAAATGGAAAAAAAATGTGATAGAATAGAAAATAAAATGCAATGATGTTATTAATAAAATATTAAACCTAGAAAAATTAAAACAAAACCAAACAATATCTCATTAAAGAAACCTTAAAATGATTAGAAAACTTGTTCACACTACAATCCAAGTTACAAAAATTGCAAGAGAGATTTCCTCCATGGATTCATACCAGAAGTTGGCTCCAACCTATGGAATCTCAACCACACTCCAAATGAAAATGTTTGGCAACCCATATGGCAATGAAATGTAATCACTCACTCCTCAAATGGCTCCAGTGTGCAAAATTCAACCAATATCCATATGAAAATGTTGGGAAATCCAAATGCCATAGAGATGTAATATTTCACTCTCGATATCTCTTGACTGACCATATGTAAGGCCTTTTAAAAGGGTAAAGTATTTTTAACTCATTAATCTCATTATTTATATATGAATACACTTTGGCAAGAATTACAATTAATTATGATAGAAAGGTAATTTCTAATTGTAACAACCGTGGTTAAAAATCCATGTAAAAACATATAAGACCACGGTCATGGGATACATATTTCAAGCTGAATGGTTGGAAAAGAATCCTAGCAGGTGTTCATTTCAGTTATTATGGCTAATGAAATTGGAAAAGGAAATGGCAAAGGCTTTGGAAAGGCAAAATAACATTTTCGCACATTTATTTATGAAAGTAAAGGAAATTAGGAGAAAAGGGAGGTGAAAGGTCACACATTGCATGTGATGAGAGAAATGAAGGAAAATAATGGAAAATGAAAAAAATAGAGGCCTCATTAATAAAAAGAATTTTGAGGACCAATTGGCAAACTTTTCTTGACAGGTTTTAGTGGAGCTCTCTTCTATTTCTCTCTCTCTCTCTCATACTCTTGGACACTTCGAGTTTTCTTGCAGCACTCTTGGAGGAGTGTGGCATAATTAGATTTTTAGAGAAAGAAGGAAAAGGAAGAGAAGGAAAGCGCAAGAGTACATTTGGATCAGCAGCTACATTGGGTTTTTCTTGTAGGTACCAAGTTGCATGTATGTTTTCCTCACTAGTTTTTGCATGCATGGCATATGCATGTGGTTTATTGGTCATGATTTGTCACTGTCGTGGAGGATTGCCTCGATTGATAGTGGATTTTCCTAGCCTTGCCATCTCCTAGATAACCATGGTGTTGTGGGTTCATTTCTTTGTTTTCCTGGTTGGTTCTCATGTTTCCTTTAGCTTGGGTTGAGTTACTAGTTCCTAGAAGGCCTGGTTGGACAAATTCTCTGGAAGCCCTGTAACAGCTTGGGTTGAGTTACTAGTTCCTGGAAGCCCTAGTTAGAAAAACACCCTGGAAGCCCTGTAACAACTTGGGTTGAGTTACTAGTCCTGAAAGCCTTGGTTGGAAAAACACTCTGGAATCCCTTGGTGGGTTGAGCAACTAGTCCTCAAAGCCCTGGTTGGACAAACACTTTGGAATGTCGGTGATAGTTGTGGGTTGAGTTACTAGTCTTGGAAGCCTTGGTTGGAACAAATGCTCTGGGTCCCTAGAAGGCTTGGGTAGAGACCAATCTGATGATGGTTTTGTGATGTCCGACCATGAGTTGTAATCATTGTTTGATGGGTTGGGGTGGTTTGGCCTTTGGAAGCCCTAGATGCTTTTGATTGATGTGTTTAATGATATCACACATGCATGCTTGGAATATGGCACGAGGGTGAATGGTTGAAGAGATAATTGGCTCAACCATTCTATGGTCGAGTGGAACGTGGTAGTCCCATACCGAGTTTGATTTTGCATTCATCAATAAGAGGTTATCACCTTAACATATTATGTGTAAATGTACTAGTGTATATGTGGATTATATAGTTAATGTATCTTTGATCTTCCTGTTGTTATTATGTTGGTTATAAGCATGTTTTATGGAAATGATGGTGTATACATCTCCTCATGTTTTGATTTTTAAATGAATGAATAATGTATATATGACCTAATAGATGATAATGCAGTTAATGATATAAGAGAGAGATTCTTCTTAGCGATTCTCAGATAAGTATGAGATCCCTATGCTCAAATCTATTGTTTAAACCTATAGACTTGATATTTGTGACATGTTTGACAAAATTCTTGTCATAGCTAGTAGGTGTCCAACCAAGTCCTTGTTTAAGTATTTGCATTTGTTTCCTTATTCTATCGTTATCTTTTGGTTCCAAAAGTGTCATTGAGTTCTAGGCAATGACCTATGCTCTGAGCCTAAAAAAGTGGCTCAAATCCCAAAGATGCATGCACAAAATTGGGATAACAATTCTCTGGATGCATGCATACCCATTTTGTGGGAGCATCTAGTGCCTCATGTACACATACATGCCCATAACCTGGGAGTTTTGTTGCTAATGTGGAAGGTTTGTATGGTGTGCTTACATCGGTTCCACTTCCTTAACTGATACATAGGGATTTGAATCATATCATAGTAACCTCTAGTCACATGTTTACCTCAATTGGCCAATTACTTGGGTAGATGTGGGAGGAGGGTGTTACAGAGTAGTATCATAGCATGGTTCACCCCTCGGACCAGATGGGCGATGTTTTTGCCATGCATTCATGTCAATTGCATATGTATTCCTTATGGTTGTTGTCCATGTGCTTGTTCATGTCAGTTGCATATGTCTTCCTTATGCTTGTTTTCCATGTGCTTGTTGCATTTGCATGGTGTTAATCATGGTTGTAGCCATGTCACCATGTGAAGGTTGATGATGTTGTTGTGGGATGTGTCATCATGAGTGTATGGTTGTATATGCATTTGTTCTGCATGTCAACGTATATATGTTGTTATGCATGCATTGTCATGGTTATGGTTATGCACGTATGATAGGTCAAACATGCATTGTGAGGTCATTGTATGCAATTATGTCATCGTGATGCTATTGGTATGCTATCATGCTAATGTGTTGGCTGAGATAGAGTAGGAGATGTAGATCATCAAAGTGAAGTTGCAGCATTGGAACTCAAGGCAAGAGCATGTCTTCATACAGGTATGTGGTTAACGATGGTTATAAGAATTATGGTTACTTAAATACTCCTCATTTTATTGTTGTTATGGTTACATGTATGATAGATGCTAGCTGATTAGTGTAGGCATATGCACATGTGTCAGATAGTCATGAATGATAGTAACTTGGGTCTGTATGCATTGCTATTGGTGTTTTATGTTAGATAACTTGATGGTTATGTTATATGTTGTTGATGAGTAGGCTATAGGTTAACTTCTTGTTGTTTTATGATATTTAGTGCTATGATTAGGTTATATATTGTTTATGAGCATGATATATAACTTGTTGTTGTTATATGCTAGTAACTTAATAATTAGGGTTATTACATTAATAGCTTGGTGTTATAGGTATCGTACTAATTTGGATTGGTCTATGCAACTGGTTAGGGTTACAACATTCAAGTATGATCTAATATGTTGTGATATTATGTCATACTAACCTAGACTGACCGTGCAGATGTGATTATTATGTATGAATGATAATCGTTTATGAGTTTATGATGTGAACATGTTAGCTAGTGAGTATTATGGATATTGTGTCCTTATTTATGTTTGAGTTGATATGTGGTGAAGTTACATCATGTTAATCTAGATTGATTGTAGACAAGATAGGCTCCCCTAAGGTACATTAAGGTATGAGTTTTCATATGTCGTATATTTAGTGCTTGTTTGTTTGATTATGTTGTTTATTTGGTGTTTGATTGTTTGGTGTCTATTATGTCATCTAGTTGAATTATCTAACATGGTACATTTATAGTCTATTTGAATGTTTGATTAATCACATGATATGAGTATTTGTCTGTAAGATTGCATGAATGAATGGTCTTGTTTTAAGATGGTTGTACTAATACATATTTGTTGAGACAACTGATATGTACTTGAGTATAAGTAGGTGATAGTTGTAGCATTATGTATTATGACTGATGAATGTGAGTTGATTGTTGAGTATGACGTGATTTTTAGACTTGGTAAAGGTTGATTTCAAATTAATATACATGATATTTTGATCTTTGGAAGCGAAACTGACATGAGTGAGAAGTTGTAGGGAAACATGCTTGGTATTATCTTGACAAGGTAATAGTTGATGTGTTTATATAACTAACAGTTGGGTGATGTGACAATGCATCGTAAGACTCAATTGTTGTAAGGAAAAGGTAAAATAAAGGAATAGGGTGAAAATTCCTTTGGCTATGTTTGGAAACTACAATTCCAAATGAATGAGTTCTTTGCATACAGGAAGTCTTCTTAACCTTTATTTCACCTGAAATTATGTGGGTGCATGCTATATTCATGGAAAAATATTTGACAGGTATAACAACTGGTGTCTAGTTATAGCTATAACTATCAAGGGAATTGGAGTCCCTTGAGAGATGGCATGGATGTGTTCAGTTGCAAGGAAACATGCTCGGCACAACAAGGTAAGGTAACCAATGTATTTTTATATTTATTTATGCATTGACATTTATGTGTTTATGGAAATATGATGCAATGGATTGCATGACAAAGGCACTGCCATGAAATCTTGGAGAAGGCTTAGGTTGATATTTCTTTTGGAAGAACTAGGAACCATGGGGATTAAGTCATGAAGTATGTTGTTGGTCTTGTTCTTTTGGTCTTTTGGTGATTTGTTGTGCTTGATTGTGGTTTTTTTTGCATCTTGTGCATGGGCATGCTACTTTGTTTGTGGTTCCATATTCTTGTTGGTTTTACATGGTTTTCTTCTTGTTTTCTTCTTGGTCTTTCCTTTATTATTTTGAGAGTCTTAGGAGTTAGTTGGGGAAGGAGGAATCTAATGGAGCTCGGGGAGAGTTGTGTAGTACCTGACAGGTAAGGTAAGACTTGGATGAAGCTTGGTGCATGTATAAGGGAAGTTGAAGGAAAGAGCATGACAACCATTTGGACTAGTTGGGTCCATTAGTGTAAATGGACGATGGTAGGACAATCATGGGAAAGGTAAGGTAAATGGATTTGAGGCATCATATGCCTTGGATGTGTTGGGAATTGTTGTTCTCAATGTTGCACACATAGAAGGCGTTATCTTCACCTTGACCTTATGATATCTATTAATTATGTTGTGATAATGATTATGATGATGTCTATATGTGTATACATGTATGTATGTATGTATTTCATGCCTAACAGGGTCATCATGGATCATGATTATTAATGCTAATATTTGTATGTATATATATGTATGTGTGTGTATCATTGTCTAACAGATCGTTTAATGCTAATATTTATATGTATATATATGTATGTATTTGTCTAACAAGGTCATTAGGAATCATTCTTGTGGAGAAATGACTACTTACACATGTGAATGACATGAAGAGGTTACTGGTTTATAAGGAATCAAATGGAAGAGTAGTCATGACAAATATATGAGGTCAGTATCATGTGGTTATGAATTGATATTATGTGATTATATTGTGTATATGTTATAGATAGGCTATATCGAGGGATGCATTAGTGAAATTAAAGCAATGTGGTATGCGGGATGTTTGGATAAGCATGGATGGTGGAGAGACACTGAAAGAAAGTTTTATTTGTAGAGATGATCTTTTTTTGGATGTGTGGTACTACTATTTTGCATATATTTTATGTGTTGTACATGTTGCATCTGTGATGTTGTGCACATGTAGTGTGCTATATATATAGTGTGTATACATGTTGTTTATGCAATGTTATGTACAGGGTGGTATAGATACTGTTTTGTGAATATTTCATATGCAATGTGGGGTATAGATGGTGCTATGTACATGTTGGATATGAGGTGTTGTGTATATATCGTATTGTCTGCATGATGAATATGCGGTGTTATGTGCATATGGTCTTGTATGCATGTTGGATATGTGGTGTTGTGTACATAGGGTGCTACATACATGTTGTATATGCAATTTTATGTACATATGGTGTTGTGTTTATGTTGTTCATGCGTTGCTATGTACATATGGAGTTGTGTGCATGATTGTACAAGTGATGTTGAGAGCATGTGGTTTCGTGTACATGTTGTACATATGATGTTGTGTGCAGGTCGTGTTGTGTACATGTCATGCATATGGTGTTGTGTACATGTGGTGTCGTGTACATGTCGTGCATGTGGTGTTGCATACATCTAGCATTATGTACACATTGTACAGGTGGTATGGTGTACATGTGGCATTGTGTACACATTATACAGGTGGTTTCATGTACATGTGATGTTGTGTACACATTATGCAGGTGGTGTTGCGTATAGGTGGTACTGTGTACATGATATACATGTGGTATTATGTGCATGTCTTAGATGTTGTGTTGTGTACATGTGGTACTATGTATGTGCATTATGTAGTCATGGTATTGTGACATGTGTATTCGTTGTGTTGTACTTTGTGTGTGTATATGTATTGTGTTGTACATTGGGTGTAGGTGTATGTATTGTGTGGTGGTGTACGCTAGATGTAGGCATATGTATTGTGTTGTGTTGTACACTAGGTGTAGGTGTATGTGTGGTATGACAGGTGTAGGTGCATGTATTGCACAGTGTTGTATGTTGTGTGTGGTTGAATGTGTGTGATGCACACTATGTGTATGTGCACATGGTTGAGGAGAAGGCATTAGGTGTTTTTCAGGTGTGACAACCAATCCGATGTGTGTACAAAATAAGGAAAAGGGGAAAAGTTGAGGATTGATTAAAGGATAAGTATCAGTATCTTATTTCAGTTTTATTATGCATGTGATTTATGATTCTAGTCTATGATGATTACATGTGATCTATGATTCTTTTTTATGATGGTTACATGTGATTTATGATGTTGATCTATGATGGTTATGTTTTGAGCTAACTTGATGTGATATGTTTATACATGATGATTTGGTCAAAGATTCTAGTTTGACTTGTTGTGACAAGAAGCAAACATAATTTCAAGTGTACCTTGTTGACGAGCTACCAATGACGTATGATGTGAATTTATTTCAATTTATTTTAAATCTAGTGTAAGTTATGTGCTTGGTACAAGAAGCACGAAATGGGCCAATTGGGCGGTTCAAACTAACTACAAGAATTAGCAACATCAGTGAAAGGAATTAGAATAGGTAGTAGTATGTTGGTAAAGCATTCAAGAGTAGGGCCATTGTGGGACACTAGTACCCAATAGTGTCCATTGATTTCCATGAGCATGCTATGACTGTTATTATGATTTTTAGGTAGGTATATGTCTTGGTTTTTGGACCTTTCGATGCGAAGAAACCTTGTTCAGGGATGGACTGCCCTGGATGGGGGTGCCAGCAGAACTTGGAAGGTGTGTGACTTCGCGGAAGGGGGTGACCAAATTACCCAAGGGGCTGTGTAGAAGAGAAGTGAAGGTTGGGGATATATTTGTTTTGGCCATTAGCATTACCATATGGAATCAAATTCACATTGGGAGTGTGCCCTGGAATAATGAGCCGATAAATGTTCACTCAGAGGACAGGTGGTGTAGGATTATAACATTGAACATTGGATACAGATTTGACCTTACAGTGGATTATGGACTTCCTGAGATGGAGGTAAATCTTGGTATTACTTTGAGGGTGGAGGTGTAAGCCTCTGGATTCCCTCCTTGCAGATGCAGGCAACATATTCTTTTATTTGTTGATTGAGCAAATGTGCATATGTGTATATGTGTGTATTATTATGAATATTGTATCGAACTGGATTTATAAAGCTGCATAGACAGTATTATTATTTGTTGGGTGAAGCAAATGTGTATGTGTGTGTATGTGGTTATTATTGTAAATATTGTAATGCATTGTGTTATAAAGCTCCAATAAACGTTATGTTTGTCATGTTTTAGAAAATGGTCATTGTAAATACTGCAATGAGCTATGTTATAAAGTTGCATGGGTAGTGAATTTTGTTTTTAGTGATCTTGTTGATTGTAGGTGTGATTTAACACTAATAATGATGTTACCACAAGGGGGAGGGTTCTATAATAGCCCTGGTTAAAAATCCATGTAAAAACGTATAAGACCACAGTCATGGGACACGTATTCCAAGCTGAATGGTGGGAAAAACATCCTAGCAGGTGTTCATTTCAGTTATTGTTGCTAAGGAAATTGGCAAAGGCAATGGCAAAGGCTTTGGAAAGGCAAAATAGCATTTTGGAAGATTTATTTATGAAAATAAAGGAAATTAGGAGAAAAGGGAGGTGAAAGGTCACACATTGCATGTGAGGATGAAAATGAAGAAAATAATGGGAAATGAAGAAAATGGAGGCCTCATTAATAAAAAGGCTTCTGAGAATCAGTTGGCAGGAATTTCTTGATAGGTTTTGGTCCAGCTCTCTTCTATTTCTCTCTCTCTCTCATACTCTTGGACACTTAGAGTTTTCTTGGAGAACTCTTGCAGGAGTGTGGAATTCTTGGAGTTTTGGAGAAAGAAGGAAAAGGAAGAGAAAGAAAGCGTAAGAGGACATCAAGATCAACAATTACAACGGGTTTTGCGTGTAGGTACCGAGTTGCATGTATTTTTTCCTCACTAGTTTTGGCATGCATGGCATATGCATGTCATTTATTAGCAATGATTTGTCATTGGTATGGAGGATTTCTTCCACTGACAATGGATTTTCATAGCCTTTCCATTTCCTAGATAACCATGGTGTTATGGGTTCATTTCTTTGTTTTTTTGGTTGGTTCTCATGTTTCCTTTAGCTGGCATTGAGTTACTAGTTCCTGGAAGCCCTAGTTGGATAAACACCCTCGAGGCCCTGTAACAACTTGGGTTGAGTTACTAGTCCTGGAAACCTTGGTTGGAAAAACACTCTGCAAGCCCTTGGTGGGTTGAGCTACTAGTTCTTGAAGCCCTGATTAGAAAAACACTCTGGAATCTTAGTGATAGTTGTGGGTTGAGCTACTAGTCCTAGAAGCCTTGGTTGGAACAAATGCTCTAGAGTCCTAGAAGGCTTGGGTAGAGACTAATCCGATGATAGTTTTGTGATGTCCGACTGTGAGGTGGAATTACTTTTCGATGGGTTGAGGTGGTTTGGCCTCTAGAAGACCTGGATGGTTTTGATTGATGTGTTTAATGAGATCCCGTATTCATGCTTGGAATATGGCATGTGGGTGAATGGTTGAAGAAAGAATTGGCTCAACCATTCTATGGTCGGGTGGAACGTGGTAGTCCCATACTAGGTTGGCTTTTGCATTCATCAATAAGAGGTTATTTCCTTGACATATTATGTGTAAATGTATTAGTGTATATGTGGATTATATGGTTGATGTATCTTTGATATTTATGTTGTTATTATGTTGGTTATAAGCATGTTTTTATGATAATGATGATGTATGGATCTCGTCATGGTTTGATTTGTAAATGAATGAATAATGTATATATGACCTAATAGATGATAATGTAGCTAATGATATAACTTGGGAGTAATGCTTCTTAGTGATTCTCAAATAAGCATGAGACCCCTTTGCTTAGATATAATGTTTAAACCTGTAGATTACATATTTATGACATGTTTGATGAAATGCTTGTCATGGCTAATAGTGGTCCAGTGAAGTCCTTGTTCAAGAAACTACATTTTTTCCTTATTTTGTTGTTATCTTTCGGTTCTAAAAATGCCATTGAGTTTTGGGCAGTGACCTGGGCTCTGGGCCTAGAAAAGTGGCTCAAATCCCAGAGACATAGGCACAGATCTGGGCATAAAAGTCCTTGAATGCATGCATACCCATATTGTGGGATTGTCTAGAGCCTCCTAGACGCATGCATGCCTAAATAAAGGGAGCATCTCAGGGTTTAATGGTCTAAAAACTTAGTTGGTCTTAGGGGTTGGTTACCTAAGTGGTTGGGAGGGCTCATGGGAGTTTTGTTGCTAATATGGCAGGTATGTATGGTATGTTTTGGTCGATTCCACTTCCTTAACTAACACATAGGGAGTCGAATCATATCATAGTAACTTCTCATCACATGTATACCCCAATCGGTCGGTTACTTGGGTAGATGTGGGAGGAGCGTCTTACAATAATTCATTGAATCTACTATTAATTCACTTTATTTACATGACATTTTGTGAAGATTGTGTTTACACATTAATGTGGTGGTTCCATGATTATTGATAATGGTAACACTAATGAGGTGGCCCCATAATTATTGATAATTGTTTAATTTCATTAATTTATTTACTTTTATTAATTCTATGTAAATACACTTTTGGTATAACTACAATTAATTGTAATAGAAAGGTGACTATAATAGTTTTATCTAACTATTATAAGTTTTGGAGTTTTTGGTCAGAATGGTTCAAAACATTCTTTTCTCATATAATGGTTATCGTTGTTTAAAATCCATTTTTGAATGCAAAAATGGATTCAACACCCTGAAAAACCCCTAAGACATTCAAATTGTGCAAAGTTCATACATCAAACTTGTGATTCTAATAAATTCTTGTAGAATTTTGGAGAGATTTGATAGAAAATTAAGGTAGAAAATCTTCGAAAAGTAGAATAATTAAACTATACCATTAAATTGGATTTTTCTAACTATTAAACATTTTGGAGTTTTTGGTTGGAATTAGACAAAACAATTTTTTGCTCATATTATGCTTTTGGTTTTTTAAAATCTATTTCTAAATGCATAAATAAATTCAACATCTTAAAAAACCCCTAAAACATTATTCTAATTATACATAATTCATACATTAAACTTATAATTAATATATTATTAAAATAATATATATATATATATATCAAAAAAACCCTTTGATACCTATAACAGTTAAACACGCTCTCTACTGCATATATACACATATTTCAACTTATATCCTCACACCATATACAACCATTTTAAAAAACCATATACATTAATTTAAAAAAACCTTATAACTCTAAACCATATACATTAATTTAATACTTAAGAAATACTTATTACCATTATCATTCTTACAATTCTCATACTTACAATGTTACCGTTATCAATAATTATGGGGCCACCTCATTAATGCTACCATTATCAATAATCACAAAGCCATCTCATATACATTAATTTAATACTTAAGAAATACTTATTACCATTATCATTCTTACCATTCTCATACTTACAATGCTACCATTATCAATAATTATGGAGCCACCTCATTAATGCTACCATTATCAATAATCACAAAGCCATCTCATTTATGTGTAAAAAAAATCTTTATACAAAGTTATGTCAGTATAGCATTAGCAAAAGCTGTTTTCTGTACTTTTCCTCGAAACTCCAAAATATATGATAATTATACAACAATATATACTAATTAAAAATAATTATTAATAAATAAAATTTTATTAATATAATACCATTTTAAAGAATTGTATTAATTTGCTTATAATATGGATGTGTTTATGAGGATGTCCATGAAGTTGAGCGTTCGATGTTCATGAGGATGCTCATGAAGATATTCATAAGAATGCGGTTAGGGATACACCTGTAAGAATATTTATGAAGATGTGTGGCCAGAAATATCAAATTATTTTATCAATATTTTGTATAGGATAAAGTATCTATTAAATAAAATATGTCATTAAGTTATATTCAATATTATATTTAATGTCACTTACCCCACTCTCATTTCGAAAAGTCATGGATCACGATTTCTTATTTTATTTACACGCATTAAAATTAATAAAAAACATTGAAGTCAAGACACTTGTATATATATGGCGACTTTTATTTTTGTGACCATAGCATAGTTAATGTTATCTGACATGAAGTTTTATAACCCCATATAATACGCCGAGCTTTTTTTTCTCTCATCACCACACAACATGTTATATAAGGTTATAAAATCCATGTCAAATAACATTAACTATGGTCGCAGAAATAAGAGTCGCCATATATACACTGCTCCATGCAAATATTAAAAAAGAAGAATTCTGCAGTCAATTCTCGTATACCAGCTTTACAGGGTGTCGTACTTAAAAGCAATCCTGCACTGCATGTCGTTTTTGAAAAACGTTACTCAGAAGTGCTTACACCGTAGTTTTAAATTGCTGGAAAATTGTAGGACGGCAGCTTTGCAGGGTGTCATACAGCAAGAGGGGTTCTTTATTATAAAGGAATTTTGCAGTGGGCTCCTTTTTTGAAAACAAAAAAAACACTTTGAAGTGCTTATAACATGGTATTAAATTTGCAAGGTTTTTTTGGGTGGGCGAGTGAGGACTTGTTATTTTAAGTATGTTCAGTTTGCTAAGTCAAAATTTAATTACATTTATTTGTTTTTCATTTTCTATATAAATTTATGAGTATTATATTATATATAGCTTTCAAGTAATAGCATCCCATATTTCAGTCAACATGTTTGTGAAGTGAAAAACTTTATTTTTGTTTTAGATTTATTATAACTTCCAAATTTAAATTTAGGATGAGAATGGAGTATAAATAATGAATTAAATATATTTTATGATTTAGAAATGAAAAATCTAAATTAATAAACAGAAGAACTATTATTAATATCTTAAAAAAATATTCAAAGTTTACTAGAAAAAATGTGAAAATAAAAGTTATAGAAATGATAACAAACCTTTTTATTTGAGAAAAAGACTTATTTGGATGTGATATTCACTAAAACATTAACAAATGAGAAGTCTGACTTCCTTCAAAGATTATCCTTACTCTACATATAAAGATACTACCCTCACTTTTCAACCAAAAAAAAACTAATTTTGCAAACAATACTTTATTTTTCTTTTTTTCTCATTTTGTTTATTATGGATAACTTATGGTACTCTTATATAGCATAACTGCTAACATAAAGATGAACAAATAATTAGGTTATAGAAATGATGGTGTCCAACAATGGATTTATATAAAGATGAACAAATAATTAACTTATAAAAATGGTGGTGTCTAACGATGGATTTCTAAATGTCTTAGAATTTAAGTCTAATAATTGAAATTTAGAAAAAAAAAAATATTATGCTAACTGATGATAGTTTTGTTGAATTGAGGCTTCTGTGATCCATATTAGCTTTAAGAGAGATTTTTCAGCGTAAATCACAAGATATTTCATTTGTCGACGCGTTTCGAATCATCAAGTGTGGTTCATCGTCAGAACAAGTTGAATGTGCAGATCAGGCTCGGCACGTTAAATAGATAGAGTAGAAACCCCAACGGCTATGCCAAAGTAACGGCTACATTGCCAACGGTTAGATTAGACAGGATTAGGGGAATATCCATTATTTAAATAAAAATCCACCAGGGTAGTTAAATTTTTTTAAAAGGACCCTTATTAAACACTTATAAATATATTTCAAAAATAAATTATAGCCTAAATTAATTTACATAAATAGTTAGTTATCAAAGTTGATATACCTAAAACGTGAGTAATTAATAGTTAAATAAAAATTATTAAATATATAAAAAGAAAACACATAAATGGATTTTAAGATTTCCTCGTAGCTTGAGGGGGAATTTATGCGATCCGAGATCGACTCCGGAGATGGCCTCGGCTATTCGCTTTCCCTGTTCCTTGGGTCCTCTATAGGGTTTGTTGGCGCATGGAGCAGCCAGAGCCACCGTCAATCGTCCGCCACTGCAACCCCTGGTTCAAGCGATCTCAGATCTAAAGGAACCCTCTGTCCGCCAAGATCTGACAAAGACCGCCGACAATCTTTGGGTTGAAATAAACGGTTCCAACGGCTATTCGACAGGCTGCCTACAGGCCATAGCCGACAATGAGAACAAGCTTGGCAAGGAAGCGGTCTTCCGCAATAATGGAATCCGCAGGAAGGAAAATCATAGACGATGTATAAGGTATGGAGGGAAAACTTTTTTCATTGAACAATTGAACGTTGATCTCTTCATTTTTGGTATAGATCTGGCTTCCATTCTTCCATGGAGCCCTGCATGGGAGTCACTCCCATCACTCCGCGGCACCCTGTTCAGATCGAACCCTGGACAATCAGATCTAGACATTTTTGGGGTAAATCGATCCTATTTTATATCGATCCAGGGGAGTACGCACAGATCGAGATCTGGTCTCTTTGAACTAGATCCCTGCATGGCAGATCGGTCCCGTATGACAAATCGGACTCATCGCCTGTCAGATCTGGACGCCCATCCTTTGATATGGGACATGCAGAAGCCACAGAACAAAATCTCTGCATCAGATCCATTGAATACAAGAGTTGGAACGCTGGCAAGAGGATTCCAAGTATTCATAAAACTACCTGAAGGAAAAACGAAGTTTATCTGGGTAAAAGAATCAGATACTATTAAGCAAGTGCAGGAAATGATCATGAAACAACTAGGATTCTCCATCAGATCTCAAAATCTGATATATGAAGACAGAGCTCTACAAGATACAAAATATCTCTGGGAATACCAGATTGAACCCCCATCAACAATCATACTTAATCTGAGAATGAGAGGAGGAGCATCTGTCAATGGCAAGAATAATAACAGAGCTGAAGGGAGTGGTACAGGCGTAGGGAAAAAACCAAGTAACACATCCTTCAAAGACATCCTACAAGGGAAAACTAAAGAAGGAACAACACCAAATTAAACAGGGATGGATGCCAGGCCATATATTGTGGAACAGCTGGATCATACCCCAGTATATAACATAGACACACCAGAAACAGAGGATTATTGTAATATATATGAAAGGCAAGCAATAATATGCAGATTTAATAGCTTTTGGCCCAAACCAGTGGATTTATTCCACTGGATCTTCACGAACTGGACCATGCAATGCGAAATACACCTCTGCTCCAAAGGATTTTTTATAGTAAATTTCCTATCAGCAGCTGACAGGGACTCAGTAATACAGGAAGGACCTTGGTTCTGGGGATCTACAGGACTATTTATCACACCTTGGTTTCCAGAATTTGACGCAAACACAATGGTTGTTGCCAAAATGCCAATTTGGGTGCAACTATACAACCTCCCAATACATCTCTGGACTGATCAAGTACTAGCTGGAATTGGAAATACCATCGGACGCTACATCAAATGGGACACACAGCGATTGGAGGAAAGAATTTACACATATGCTCGGATATGTGTGGAAGTAGATCTCAGCAAAGGTCTGCCAGACCAGATTCAGCTGAAGCATAGACAGAGGAGCTGGACTCAAGGTTTAGACTACAAAAATATGCCTTCAGATGTCGAATATGTAGACAAACAGGACACCTACAAAACACATGTCCAGCAGCCAAAAAAGACAATCGAAGAAAGAAGAAAACAGAAAATCAAGTGAAGGGATGGCAATTTCTCCCGCCTGAACCAGATGACGAGCAGGAAGAAGAGAAGGAGTTTACAAATCTCAAACAGCCCAGCCAGATGAACAAAGAACCAACAGTGGAAAACAAAATACCACAGGAATAATTAGAAACAACACAGGCAATTACAACAGTTTCTATGGACATAGGCAACAACAAACGACATCACATATCATATTCGTTGGACTCTGATAAAGAAATTCCACAACCTGTGGATGAAACTGCTCTTGCACTGATAAGTCCAATAGAGCCACAGGGGGTTTGGAAAAAAGTTGAGAAGAAAAAGGGGCGAAAACTATGATTTCCCCCCACATGTACATAATCATATTTGCATAGCATGATATTTCCTTGTTATTCGTACACCCTGCGTGGTGTTGACGGACTACTGCATCTTTTAAAAGCACCATTTTTGTCATCTGTTTACAGCATATGCCGAAGGCATCTACAACATGTAATTTTTCAATATTAATGAAAGATTACGATTTTTCCAGTGGAAAAAAAAAAAAAAAAAAAAAAAAAAAAAAAAAAAAAAAAAAAAAAAAAAAAAAAAAAAAAAAAAAAACAAAACCAAAAACAAAAAAACAAAAAACAAAAAAAAGAAAACAAAAACAAAAAACAAACACATAAATATCTAGATATATAAGTCAAGGACTATTCCATCTACTAATTAGCTATTAAAATAAACTAAAACAATTTTAAATAATAGTTAAATATAGAAGTTAAACAAATATATAAATGATAGAGTAATAGAGTAATTATGATATTATAAATATATAATATAAAATAAAATATAAACTAAATTAATTTAAATAAATAGTAAGCTATTGCAGTGTTTAAATAGTAGTTAATTATAAAAGTTATAAATATTAGGGTAATACATAAATAGTAAGTTATAATATTATGGAGTTGTCTTTAATGTGACTTTTTGGAGATTCCGGTGACGGAATCCGGCGGAAAAAATTGAGGTTAAATCTTGATTTGTATTATTTAAAATGGTTTTTTAACTGCATATTTGGATTCAGCACCCTGCAAAACCCCTGGGACGCTTTGATTGTGCAGAAATTAGCTATGAAACTTGCGATTTCAATAAATTCCTCCAGATTTTGACCGGAAAAACCCACTGACTGTTTCCAAAGGCTTCCTTTAGGGACAACCTAATATATTAATTATAAATTTTAATTAATTAATTAAATAAATTAATTTTTAATTTAACAAATAAAGGTAACATAATCAAGAATAATTTCAAGCCTAAATATTTATGAAAAAAATAATAATAAAAATTAAATATAATTAAATAATATAAATAAATTTGTATTCAAAATAAAAGGTTAAAATACTCAAGGAATAATTTCAAGCTTAAAATATTTACGTTATAAGTATAGAAAGGGCACCACAATATCTCAGATTATATGAACCTCAAGGAACAAAGGTCACAAGAAAAAAAATAATCAATCCTAGAAGACCACAGGAAAAAGTAAACCAAAGGGAAGGGAAGGCAGGAAGACCACGACTAAGAAGAGAGGGCTCGGATCCAGCAACTACTGATTTTCCAGCCATCCTCTCTATTGAGATTGTTTGGCCTTTTTTCGATCTCAAGCGCTTCCCTGAATTTCCGGTGATGGAAATGGGACACTCTAGCAATCACACTAGCCTCCTCGATGCAGACGTGATGATTGATTTTCTCCACATGCTCTGCTAAAGCAGAAGACTTAGCTCTTCTATGCTTGAGGTCAGCTACGTGCTCACTAATCCTATGATTAATGGAACGACCAGTCTCACCAATATAGGGAGTCCCACATGAACAAGGAATAATATAAACTCCTTTCATGTCCTTGGGGTTGATAGGATCATTCACAGATCTAAGGGACTTACGAATGGTGTTGAGAGGTCTAAAAGTTGAGGGGACATTATGCTTCTTAAGAATCCTGGCAATTCTATCTGTAGTCCCCTAAACAAACAGAAGATGGACCCCACGTGTCCTCTCCTTCTTATCTCTTTTAGCCACCGAATTCTTAGCTACTTTGAGGAAAGCCCTCTAACACAAGTGCCTACTATAACGGTTCTCAACAAAGACATTAAGGAGATGGAATTTCTCCTCCTCAAAGCTCTTATCATCAGAGATCCTTAAGGCACGAGTAGCAAGGGTGTTGAGAACCCTCAACTTCCGAGCCGGGAAATGGTGGGAACTAGCATGAAGATATTGCTCTGTATGAGGTTTCTTACAAAACACATGGTGGGAGAGGGAACCATCACTATTCTTAGAGATAAGAATATCAAGGAAAGGGAGGTAGCCATCGATTTCCTACTCCTTTGTGAACTTAATGGCCAAGGATTGACTATTGAGATGATCGAAGAAGAGGTCCAACTCCTCTTGGCCATGACACCAGATGACATTAGTGTCATCTACATATCTTTTCCAAAGCTTAGGCAGGAGGCGAGTTGAGTGAAGGGCCTTGGATTCAAAATCCTCCATAAACATATGTGCAACAACAGGAGAAAGAGATGAGCCTATGGCAATGCCATAGGTCTGCTCAAAGAACACCTTTTCAAAACAGAAAAAGGTCGAAGTGAGGAAAATCTCAATTAACCGAGCGGTATCAGGATCGGTTAGACGGTTGATAACAACCATGGCCTCATTTATAGGGATGCAAGTGTGCAGGGAAACCACATCAAAACTGACTAGAATATCTCCAGAGTCCAACTTAATGTCCTTGAGCTCCTTTATAAAAGAGGCCAAGTCTTTAACAAAGGACCCTATACGACCAACTAAGGGTTTAAGCTTCAAGGCAAGGAACTTTGCCAAAAGATAGGTAGGACCTCCAATGGTGTTGACAATGGGCCTAAGGGGAGCTCCCTCCTTATGAATCTTAGGCAGACCATAGATTCTAGGCGTGATAGGATTGCTCTCAATGAGTTTACTGTGCAGGAGACCCATCGAGCTACTGGATTTGATGGCAAGGGCCACATTCCTGGAGATATTCTTTAACAGGTTTTTGGGAAGCTTCTTATAGCTCCCACTATTATGGAGATGCTCCAACATTTTATTGCGGTAGTCTTCCTTGTTAAGAATGACAACCGCCCCACCTTTGTCGGCCTTTAGAACAACAATATCTTTGTTCTAATTCAAGAATTTCAATATATAATATTTCATTGATTCATTAATACTAAAATTATATATGCTCATTACTAAATAATTTACTGAGTAAAAAGTGTAGATATATAGCTAGCATACACATACCTCATACTTATATAATGATAGTAATAAAAATCTATCACATCAAGACATTTCATAACGACTGGGCTAAGAATCCCGTGTAGCATAATAATGTAAGAGAGTCCATCATATTGTAAGTATATTTGAGAATAGATTTATTCGTCCATTCCATCGCATTGCTTAAGGTAAGATTTAAGGTTTGTTGTTAAATGGAATTTTAAGGTTTAGATATATTAGTAAACATATAGAGCGTCACACAATGCACTCATTAATACATCAATAACACGAACACTAACCAATCAAAACTATCTCCTCACAATCAACCATTAATTTTTTTTAATACAAATGGATATATGGCCATGTTAAAACCTGTATATTCACGTTTTAAAAATTTATCCACCGTTTAAAAAACCAAAAAATCTGAGCTGAAACGCCAAATTCCAGGCTTAGAATAGCCTTAAATTGCACGTACTTTTGTGCCATGTGGTGTCGATTTTAAAAGAGGCATACCGTCTTCATACAATACAATAGGCTTAAGCTACAATTGTATTTATGCAATGCACTAGTATATGTTTTCGGAAAAATGTAGTAGCGTATATACAATAACCTAAATTACACGTACTTTTGTGCGGTTAAAAGAAAACCGCTCGGCCGTGTTTATAGAATAGGTTAAGTTGTATATGTCTTTTGTGCATTGAACAAGAGTCTCACTCTTGTAAATCAATTCCGAACACTAAGAATGTTCACACTCTTAGCTTTGAGGTATGTATTAATTTTGATTTCTCATATATATATAATATGTAATATAATATAATTAATTTAAAATGCAGTAGTTTAAATTATAAATTTATATATATTTTTATGTGGTAAAGGTGATTATATAAGAGGTTTGAATTTCCATATTTTAAATTATAATGCAGTGGTTTAAATTATAAATTTATGCATACATTTGTATGGTAGCAGTGCTTATATAAGAGGTTTACATTTGCATATTTTTGCACATTGCACCTAAATTGTAATGCCCACGAGTTATGGTTCATTTGGCAATGGGCGCACGACAGGTGGGCAAGCGACGAGCTCGGCGGTAACTAGCGAGTTGGGGTGCGCTCGCATGATGCGATGAGCTAACCGAACAGAGGAGACGAGCCAACATGCGACATGAAGAGTCATCATGAAAATGACTAAGTGTTGGGCGGTGGAAAATTTATAAGTGGGGGTGGTCCTGCACATGGGTGCCCACACCATGGGCCGACGTGACGGAGGGGTGAGTTGGATGAAATGGTGACTCGGCTTGGTGAGTTAACACCCCAACCAATGGGCCAACTGCCATATAAGTAAAGCATTGGGATGGTGGAAAAAATCATTCAAGTGAAGCTTCCAAGTGTTTATGCAAGATAGGAGGGCGCGCTGCTTGGAGAATCTGAAATTGGGCGAAATGAAAGCGGACTCTTAGGCCATAGCATAGAGCCACAGCAAATGCAGAAAATGGAGCCACAAGTGGTGTGAAGGCATTCGGGCGAGGGCATGCAAGGGTGTCAAGCTGAATGAACAAACGAGCGAGGGCATCCAAGGGCGTTTGTTTGAACAATTGTTCGAAGGTGTTTGATCAAGGGCGTCCTCCTGAACGA
This sequence comes from Pinus taeda, assembly GCA_000404065.3. Taxonomy (NCBI): domain Eukaryota; kingdom Viridiplantae; phylum Streptophyta; class Pinopsida; order Pinales; family Pinaceae; genus Pinus; species Pinus taeda. Next base: position 106,646 of record APFE030523901.1, on the reverse strand, counting down.
TCGAATGGGTGAGGTCGTTTGAAGGCGTTCGAATTTGTGTTAAGGTGAATGGGAGAAGGCATCAACCCAAATGACCGTATGGGTGATGGCGTGCGAGGGCGTCTGCTCGAATGACCGAACGGGTGAGAACGTGCAAGGGTGTCCACCCGAACAACTAAATAGGCGAGGGCGTCTGCCTGAACTATCAAACGAGTGAGGGCGTAAGAGGGCGTTTGCCCGAACGACCGAACAGGCGAGGGCGTGCGAGAGTGTGATCTGAAATCACCCTTAGGTGACCTCAGGAAATTAATGAAGGTACTACAGACTCATGCACTGGGATATATGCCTATGTTATTTTAAGCAACGGATCGATAAGATTGCCAAATACACAGGCATTGGAAAACAGTAGAGAAACATAGCAAGTAAATTCAACAAAAACACAACAATTTAATAAGGAGTTCACCCAATCCTCCTGGGCTACGTCTCCTGGTCCAGCTTTTTTGTGGTGGCCCCTTTTTTTATTGCTTTTTTAAGCAGAGTTCTTACAATGAGGAGCTCAATTTGAGTCTCCTGTAACAGATGATGCTTAGTAGGGTGGTACTTGGATTCCCCAAGCCACTAGAGTACACAGACTCCCCCTTACCAAGTCTCTACCTCAACAAGTATTAATGGGATGAGTCCAATTTGGTACTCAGTTCCTGACAGATATCCTCACATGTATTGCTTGAACCTCTCAAGCCTTCTCAGTTCTGTCTACTCGATGTTGCCTTAGCTCTGCAGGTCAGCTCAACTTCTTTGTTCTCTACTTCTCACTTCACTCTCTATTCTGTCTCTATTATATTCTCTGTCTATTTGTGGCTTAAAGCCAATCCGTCCCTTGACTATTCACTTCCTCTTCCATCTCTTCGGATCACCTGCCTCTGTCTGTTGGAATTCCCTGCTTCTGCGTCATCGCCACTATGTAACGTTTCACAGAGAGGTGGCCACTTGTCTCCTTATGAACTGGGTGCCAACTTTTCCTCGAATAGTCGTTATTTCGGTTATTCCACGAAATGATTCATCTGCCAGCTCATCGGCCATGTCGAACTAGAAATGTCATATGCCTTAGCCTATTTTTCCATCAAATTCAGTCTCCCATATGGTTCAATCTCCGCCATTGATCTGGGGCCTCCAGATCCTACAGTCATTGCTTTTATCACACGGGTGACTTGCTCGACCATTACCCTGTGATGAGAGCAGTTTTCTCTCCCATCTGCTGGACACACGTCATTCAATGTGTGGCATCGCTTAATCCTCTGCCAAACCCGCTTACCGCTTGAGGGGCTTGCGATATCTCGTCAATTTTTGGGCACGGGACCTGCCTTCTTATGTTTCAGGTATTTCCGCATAGTTTTACCTGTTTTTTACATGACCAAGTGCCAAGGCTTTTCCTTCTCTAAGGTTTTTATCCTGTGATATGCGATTAGCACTGCGCTAATCGCGTATCAGAAACAGCCTCTGTTTTCTGATATGGACTCCCTATTTGCTAGTTTGTGCCACTGCACAGTCTCCATGGGCCAATGGTTAGCGCGCTTTGACCGAGGGTCCTCACTGTTCCATGCTGACTACAATTGCCACTATCCAGAGGTCCTTCTTGATAGCTCGTTGTTCACAAAATTTTGGAGTCTTACATAATTTGAAACAGTCATAGAACTTTGATAATTTTCAAGGATCCAATTCGGATCACAGCCTTCCCACTGAAAAAGCTTTTGGACCACCAAAAGTTGGTTTTTAAGCATCTACTAAGTGGGGGTATAATTGTCTCACTAGTCCAATATCTATCCATTTTGCATTGCTTGGCTTTGAACCCCTGAGCCCAATTCTGAGGTACTCAACATCTCCCTTGCACGTCGTTCTCACCTTCCTATCTAGAACTGTGTCTTCCTACAATTCATTAAGATATTTATGTAGTAGGTCTTCAATAGAATGCAATTGACTCTATTCTTTAGGATCTTCAATTAACGAAGGTTCAAATAGTCTCAAGTTGTCTGCATTGACGATTGAGTAGATGTGCATGTAAGCTGGTAGATCAAGGCGAAAAGCATTCTCACCAATTTTCTCAAGTTTCTTGAAGGGTACATACTTGATAGGCTTTAGCTTTTTACCTTCACCTTGTATCCTGTCCTTGCTGATATACAACCAGACTTGATCACCAACTTGGAAACTATGCTCCATCCGATGCTTGTCATGCCTTGCCTTGTATTTTCCCTTGCTCTTTTCCAGTCGTTCCTGTACTACCTAGTGGATCTCTTGGATTTGTTCAATGAACCTAGTTGCCCTATCCACATTGTTGTTTCCCTCAACTATTGTGTCCTTACAGATAATCATGACCTTTCCTAGATTTAGGAAGTCCTCCAACAAAGTCCATGCAAACACTCTCCCAAGGATGTGAAGGAACTGGTAATGGAGTGTACAAGCCTAGTTTTCTATTGCTGGGCTTGCTTTTAGCACACATAGTACACCCTCTTACATATCTAGAAACTATCTCATTCATTTTTGGCCAATAACAAAATCTTT
>APFE030523901.1:58768-102756 GCA_000404065.3 Pinus taeda | reverse complement strand
ATCCTAATGGGTATGGTTTCTTGTGAGGTGTAGTCAGTAATCCCAACTTCTTTACAATTGCTTCAGAAATTAAATTTACTTGTGAGCCACTATCAAACAAAGTATCAATATTTTGATGTTTGCAAATAACTCAAATATGGAAAAGCTCATGTATTTTTCTCTCATTTTATTCATCAATAGTAGATTGTGCAGAATTACTAGTAGATGCTTCAGAATTCTTAACTTTTATACCTGTGGTTGCAATGGTTGTTTCATCTACTGAGTCCGACCCCAAATCTTTTTGAATAGTTATAGTAGTCTTCTTCTTCTTGCCCTCGAACTTCTTAGGTCTCAGCTCCGGATCTAGAATCCAATAGTGCTCATCATCATGCCCATCCTTCTTACAATGAGTGCACGAAGACTTGCTTTTCTGTGCTATGTTGGCCTTCCTTGCTTTCCATTTTTGTTTTCTTTCCTCCCTATTCTTTCTTGCAGTGGGTTGGGATGATCCCCCAACTTCTGGGTTTCCATTTTTTTCTCTAGCTTCTAGATTTGTAGCTTGAACAAATACCTCATATATACTAGTGGGATTAAACATGAGGATAGTGTGCCTCATGTAGCTGTGTAGACCACCGATGTACTTCAACAGAGTCTCAAGTGAGTCTAATGAGATTCCTAGAATCAATGCTCTCTTTCTAAATTGTTGGGTGTAACTTTGTACACTTTCCCCTTTCAACTGACAAAGAGTTTGCCAGCTCATCATGGCTTACTGCATGTAGGCCAGTGGATAGAACTGCTTTTTTATTGCAGAAACAAATTCACTCCAGACTTAAAGAGTCTTACCATGTCTCTTCATGTTAGCTTGAGTCCTGCCTTCCTACCAAACCGAGGCAGTGCTTCCAAGGCGTAGGTTGGCCAGCTGAATCTTTCTCTTGTTTGAATCAATGCTCTGCACTCCGTAATAAACATCAATTTGTCTAATCCAATTGTCCAGCTTTTCTGCATTCAACTCTCCATCATATATCGGTAAATCAAATTTAACATCTAATTTAATCAAAGATGTCTTCTTTTTATGTTCAGGGCTATTAGGAGGTGTGAAAAAGCTTTCTTCTTTCCCTTTGCCTTTTGAGTGTTCATGAAGGAGAGACACCTCTTCTCCTTTATCTTGTTTGGAGCCTAATGAATCTTCCTCTTTATGTTTTCTAAAGTCCTTATACATTTCCTCTACCATGGACCTTATGGCCAAGAAACTATCTATTAATTGAGGGTCTAGCCCCACAGAACCTTCCTTCGACATTGTCTTCTGAGGTCCAATTTCAACATTAGTTTTGATCCTAATTTGAGCTTTGATCTAATTAGCATTCAATGGCTAAATCCAACACAAGCTTGTCTAACCTTAACAACCTATAGCTCTGATACCACTTGATCTAAAATCACCCCTAGGTGACCTCAGGAAATTAATGAAGGTATTACAGACTCATGCGCTGGGATATGCCTATGTTATTTTAAGCAATGGATCGATAAGAATGTGAAATACACAAGCATTGGAAAACAGTAAAGAAACACAGCAAGTAAATTCAACAAAAACACAACAATTTAATAAGGAGTTCACCCAATCCTCTTGGGCTACATCCCCTGGTCCAGCTTTTCTGTGGTGGCCTTTTTTTTATTGTATCTTTAAGCAGAGTTCTTACAATGAGGAGCTCAATTTGAGTCTCCTGTAATAGATGATGCTTAGTAGGGTGGTACTTGGATTCCCCAATCCACTAGAGTAGATAGACTCCCCCTTACCAAGTCTCGACCTCAACTAGTCTTAATGGGATGAGTCCAATTTGATACTCAGTTCACGACATATATCCTCCTAGGGATTGCTTGAACCTCTCAAGCCTTCTCGGTTCTGTCTGCTCGATGCTGCCTTAGCTCTGCAGGTCAGCTCAACTTCTTTGTTCTCTGCTTCTTACTTCACTCTCTATTATGTCTCTCCTCTATTCTCTGTCTATTTGTCGCTTAAATCCAATCCTTCCCTTAATTCACTTCTTCTTCTGTCTCTTCAGATCACCTGCCTCTGTCCACTAGAATTCCCTGCTTCTACATTATCGCCACTGTGTAACATTTCACAGAGAGGTGGCCACTTATCTCCTTATGAACTGGGAACGAACTTTTCCTTGAACAGTCATTATTTCAGTTATTCCACGAAATGATTCATCTACCAGCTCATCGGCCATGTCAGACCCCAAATGTCATATGCATCAGCCTATTCTTCCATCAAATCCAGTCTCCCATCGGGTGCAATCTCCGTCGTTGATCTAAGGCCTCCAAATCCTATGGTCATTGCTTTTATCGCATGCATGGCTTGCTCGATCGTTACCCTGCAATGAGAGCAGTTTTCTCTCTCACCTGCTGGGCACACGTCATTCAATGTGTGGCATTGCTTGGTCCTTTGCCAAACCTAATTACCGCTCGAGGGGCTTGCGATATCCCACCGATTTTTGGGCATGGGACCCGCCTTCTAACGTTTCGGGTATTTCCGCACAGTTTTACCTATTTTTCACATGACCAAGTGTCGGGGCTTTTCATTCTCTAAGGTTTTTATCTTTGCTAATCACATATCAGAAACAACCTCTATTTTCTGATCTGGACTCCCTATTTGCTAGTTTGTGCCACTACATGGTCTCCATGGGCCAACGGTTAGTGCACTTTGACCAACGGTCCTCGTTGTTCCATGATGGCTACAACTACCATTGTCCAGAGTTCCTTCCTAATAACTCATTATTCACAAAATTTTGGAGTTTGACATAATTTGAAACAATAATAGAACTTTGATAATTTTCAAGGATCTAATTCGGATCAGGGTGTCCACCCGAATGACCGAACAGGCGAGGGCGTGCAAGGGCGTCTACCTGAACGAGTTGAGGGCATTCAGCTGAACGAGCTGCAGGTGAATGACATGTTGAACAATGCCATGATGAATGAGTTGTGATAGATGGTAGAACCTGTGGGCACTCCGAATGGTGGCTTAGGTAGTCTGAATGGTGCAGGCAGGGTTGCACGGTTGTGACAGATATTGTACCAAGGAAAATTCAGGTCTCCTGCAAAGACTATAAAACTGTATATTTTGTGAAATATTGTTATTATCGGGTAGACTCATATTTCAGGGAGTTTCCCCTCCCATTAAAATATCCTCTGTGCATATGTGTAAATGGTAATAACGATGAAGATGATTTATTGAATTTTTCTGCTGTGTATGTGAATGTTATACTTAGAAAAGTTGAAAAATAAACTAAGTAGAAAGTAGGCATAGTCCAAAATCACAAGTATTATTAAAATGAAAGTTGTTGGTGGTACTGCACCCCTGATCGTGCAGTTGGAAGAGTATCGCCAGGGTAGGAGTGTGACAAGTGGTATCAAAGCCCTAATTCAAAGAATCAGATTTGCAGAAAAGTTGATCCCACTGCACTTCATGACAGGTGGTATCAGAGGTTGATTCAGTCAAACCAAGCATACCGAAGGAAGTGTTACACTCAGTTACAGGTTTAGCAGGGGTGAAGCATCATTCTTGGGCCAAGCTGAACGACAAGACATGGCAGGTTTCGAATAATGCGAAGGGAAGCTCTTGTTGACCTTGTACAGGTTGAAGCAGATGAAAGAAGAGAACCCACGGATTCGAGATGAAGTTGAAGTCTTGGAAAGGAATGTTGAAGACGAACTTCTTCAACTTGGTTGGGCAATGGAGCAGGTTGCAGCATCAAATTGCAATGACAAAGAAGAGGAAGCCGTGATGTTTGAGGATGTTGCAGGCATGACAATGATGGAGGATGAACTTGAAATAGTTCAAGTTGGACCAAGATCATGTAGTTTGCAGACATCGGGATGAGGATACTCACATGGATGAGCCTCATGATGAAGTAAGTACTACTTATACTTGTGTTTCATTGGAGCTTTTGGTAGATGGGTCATATGCAGGGAAGGGAAAAGTCATTTTGTCGATGTGATGGAGGATCTTACCATGGATGTCTACGATGAGACCTTATATGGAGAAGCAAGGACCATTGACTATTGCACGGCTTGTTGGGGTTTTTTATGACCTTATGGCAGAAGGTGCAAATGGCCATGACAAGGGAGGAACGTGATGATCATTGCAAAGGAATGGATCATGCTTTAGCCATATGGAGAAATTTTCTAAGTGTTTGGCATGACTCATGGACAAAGTGGAGAAGAGCACACACTTGAGGTATGATGATACTTGGGTGGACTTCTCATGGTCGAGACCAAGAGGATTTCTTGGTGGAACCTTCAGTGGGGAAGCCATGGTGGAAGAGATTCATGAGATGATGATATAGTTTGGGTGACCAAGTTCACTAGACCTGATTGCAGACTTGGATGAGGATGGCTGATTGTTGTGATGGGTCTACTTAGTTGGACAACATGGGCAACTTGAGTCATGGAAATCAAGTTGGAAACATGGATTATGGCAGTCCTATGCATAGACATTATGCAGGAGCACTTGTAGAGGTGTCACTTGTGGGCATCCAATGAGGAGTGCCAACGCGGGGATGTTATGCGGATGGATTTGCTAATGTGACATGGAGATGTTTTATTTATGAGCTAATGGGGATGTTGTGCACTTGAGTACAACAAGGCCATGGACTTGGTTGGACTTGTGAGTAGAGTATGGAGCATTCCTACTACATGGAGAGTTGAGGCATTTTGCAGGGACCTTTGGGCCAAGACATGTATTCTTGCTGGGGTGTTGCTTGGAGATGACTCAAAGAGCTCATGATAACATGAGGTTGTGACTTCTGGGGACTTCATATTATGGTGGACTTGGAGGATCTGATGCATTGAGGAGTTGAGGTCAGGGACTTTGATGCAGTATGGGGTGCATACTTTTGAGTACATGTATGGGTGTGCTTGAGAGAGTGACTTGATGTGGAGGATCGATATGTGACACTTTGGAGTGACGGAGTTGCAACAATGATGATGCCTTGGTGGCAACACTTGGGCATGGGCTGTGCCAAGACTTAAACACTTTTTATACATGGGAGCTTATTGGTTTCTAACCATGGGTAGCACATGGATGATGAGACAGGTGTATACTTGTTTCTATGACAGAGTTGAGGGATGGAACATTACAGATATGATGGAGGTTGCTTCATGGACCTGGATATGGCACATCGAGAGTCAGCCTTATGAGAGGATCTCTTCATTTTGAGGAGATGGATTTTGCACATATGGATGATGGTGTTGGGATAGATGAGACTGATTGACATGTAACTCATTGACACAAACATCATGGACAACATGTTGTAGATGAGATGGGGGTTACTTCATGCACTTGGGCATGGCTTACATTTTGATAGAGATGGAGATGGATTCTTGATCGAGTTGATGTTGTGACAGGAGGCTAGGAGAAACAACTGATGATGACATGAGGATGTGCATTCTCATGGTTTGAGCATGATAGTTGAACTAATCACCCGACTAGTTCAGATCATGAGGCTTGAGTAGTGTAAAAAGATGTGTTAACATTGTGTTGGAGTATCATGTTAGCAGTTCGCACGATGACGATACATGATGAGGTCAACACGATATGTTACAGTGAGCATGTAGTTTGCGTTGGAGGGAGCAGCCTTCTACGGTGGGGCAGCATGTGGCGATTGCGACAGATGTGGTTGATGGTCATGGATTGAGGAGATTTTCTGATTCATGGAGGACATAAGCCTTTATGGTTTATGCGATGGCAGAGCAGAGGCAAGCAACATGAGCATTTTGATGTTGGAGCTAGCAACACTTTGCGATGTCGTATGATGATGTTTTCAAGGATGACAACCATTTAGAGTGGGGGAGAATGTAACACCCACAAGTTACAGTTCGTTTGGCGGTGGGCACATGACGGACAAGCAAGTGATGAGCTGGGTGGTAACCAGCGAGTTGGGGCGTGCCTACACAGTGCGACGAGCTGACCAAACGGAGGAGACGAGCCAACATGCGACACGAAGAGTCATCGCGAAAATGACTAAGTGTTGGGCGATGGAAAGTTTATATGTGGGGGCGGTCTGGCACATCGGCGCCCACACCATAGGCCAACGTGACAAAGGGGCGAGTTGGATGAAACAGTGGGTCCACTTGGTGAGTCGATGCCCCAACCGATGGGCCAACCGCCATATAAGTAAAGCGTTGGAATTGTGCCAAAACTCATTCAAGTGAAGATTCCAAGTGTTTATGCAAGCTAGGAGGGCCTGCTGCTTGGAGAGTCTAAAATTGGGCAAAGTGCACACGGACTCTTGGGCCGTAGCACAAAGCGGCAACAAATGCAGAAAACAGAGCTGCAACAAATGCAAAAAAATGGAGCCACAGGTTGTGCGAAGGCATTCGCGCGAGAGTGTTGGGACAAACGACCAAATGGGAGAGGGTGCCCGAGGGAATTTCTCTGAACGATCGTTTGAAGCCGTTCAGGCGAGAGCGTGTGAGGGTGTTTGCATGAACGACCAAATGGGAGAGTTCGTTCGAAGGTGTTCGAAGTTGTGCGAAGGCAAACGGGCAAGGGTGTGTGAGGGTGTCCACCCAAACAACCGAACGGGCAAGGGCATCTACCATAATGACTGAACGGGCGAGGGCATGCGAGGGTGTCTGCCCGAACGACTGAAAGGGTGAGGGTGTGCCAGGGCATCCCCCTGAATGATTGAACAGGCGAGGTTGGTCTGAACGTCTGAACGAGCGAGGGCATGCCAGTGCGTCCGCTTGAACGAGTTGGGGGCATTTGGCTGAACGCGTTGCAGGTGAATGATGTGTTGAACAGTGTGACAGATGGTAGAACTAGTGGGCACTCCGAACGGTGGTTTGGGTAGTCTGAACGGTGCAGGCTAGGTTGCACGGTTATGACAGATATTGTACCAAGGAAACTTGGCGTTTCCTGTAAAGACTGTAAAACTTTATATTTTGTGAAATATTATTATTATCGGGCAGATTCATATTTCAGGGAGTTGCCCCTCCCATTAAAATATCCATTGTGCATATGTGTAAATGGTAATAACTGTGAAGATGGTTAATTGAATGTTTCCATTGTGTACGTGAATGTTATACTTAGGAAAGTTAAAAAATAAACTAAGTATAGAAAGTAAGTGTAGTCCACAATCGCAAGTACTGTTAAAAAGGAAATGGTTGGTGGTGCCGCACCCCCAATCGTGCGGTTGGAAGAGTATCGGCAGGGTAGGGACGTGACATGAATGCTCTCATGAGAACTTTGCAACTTGTCATAACTGTTATTTCTTTCATAGTCATTCATATATATATTTGAGATTTGTTAGTATTATAAATTAATATATAAAAGTATACCATTTAAGTTTTTTCCATTTTATTATTTTAATATTAAATTTATTTATATAATTTAAAAAGATAAATAATGAAAAATTAAAATTTTAATAAAATATTAATCCCAAAACGGGGAAGACTTAGCCTGACTATTACTTTATGCGAAAAAAAATGAACTGGATTAATATTTATAACACAAAAATTGTCGATATTTGATAAAAAAAACCATGTTTAACCTTTCTATTGTCTTATTAAATTATTACAATTTATAAAAAAGTTGTTTTAATTTAAAATTAAATAAATATTAAAAAATTATATTTAACACATTATACTCAAAATCTTATTAAAAACAAAAAAAATTAAATGAAATAAGTGAATTTTAAAATGACTTTTATTTTTAATTTTTTAAATTTATGTTTTTAATTTTATAAATATTATTTCTTAAATTATTATCTATATATTTAAAATGTCAATCTAATAAATTAAAAACTATAAAAAAATAAATAATTAAAAGTAATAAAATAAAGAAATGTAAAAAAAAAAAATTAAATTTAATAAAGAGACATAAATATAAATTTCTTCACTATTTAAGATGAAGTTCTATTAATATTACATTATGTGCAATTCATTCTATGTTAAGTTTATATGTAATATTTAAAACAAAAATATATTAAAAACAAAATATATTTTATTTTGAGAAATTATGTTATCCTAAAAAATCATAAAAAATTATTATCTACACTCATTAATGCTAAATTAATAATAACCTATAGGCAAATCAAATCCTATAGGTTTGTTTTGGCATGAACTAATAAATTCAGAAGAAAAATGAGTAAATTAATTGCTTGCTAGACTTGCATTAATTTTGGTGGCTAGTAACCACTAGTAAAGCTACTCATTCATAGGTTTACCCCTACATAAGTGTTGAAGAAAACATAAATAATGGTAGGTATATTTATTTATAGTCAAGAAGCCCATGAGTAGAACAACATTGTTACTATCCCAATTGTCTTGTTTGCTTGCATTCATATCCTAAGCCCTATCGATGTTTATCAACCATCTAACTTATATGATTGCACTTATATTACACATGTGACACATCTCATCTATTTAGAGTGTAGAAAAGGTCTCTTAACTCAAATATAATCTTCACAATTCTTAATACATTTATCCTTGGTTGTTTATTGATCAATGTTATGGGGTGACCCATGAAATTTAATAACATTTTTTGATGTTTTAAATCCTATTTAACCGTTTGAAGAATCCCACTACTAAATGCCTCAAGTGACCAATGCTTCCTTGATATGGTTACTTGGTCATAGTTAATTAAAAAATAATTAGTGCAAAAGCTAATTTTCTTGGTTTGGGTTTTTATTTAGTAAACCTCTTTTATTTATTTTTGTACTTTCTTTTTGGGTTTTTATTTAGTAAATCTCTTCAATCTATTAGGTACTTACTTGTTGTTGTTTGATGTCTTTTTTTGAGAATTCTTGGTTTATGATCAATTTATTGTACTTAGTTCTAATATTTCCTATAAAAACCTTATAGACGTAGACTCTTTAGTGAAAGTGGCTTAGGTCATTTCTAAATGTTAGATTAGAGCTAGTTTGACGTAGAAGTTTAACTATTGAGATTTGACAATGGAAATAATGGAAAACAGTTAGCATGGTTGTGTAATCAAGATTGGGATCAAGATTCTGGGAGTGGATCTCCATATTGTTATAGCTCATTAGTAAAATTAAGGAGATGTTCATGTTTGGCCATCTACATTTTTTATTTTTTGGATATTTTTCATGATAGTTGGTATTAAATGCACTTATGGAAATATTGATACTCATTTTATTGATGTTTGGATTGGGTTTTGGAAGAAGTCATTCAACCTTGCATTGCTAGAAAGTTGTGGAAAGAAAGTAGAACATGTTGAAGATGAGGCTCAATGACATGCTCTTTCCATTGTCTTGTTCACCGTCAAGTTATGCATGAGTCACAATGTGAAAAATGGAATTACAAAATTGTTGGCGACCAGCAAAACATCAATTAGCCAACTGTTTGGTGTATAATTTGAATTGTATGCTATTTCAAGTCCTAATATGTTATCTTACATTGGGAGATCAACATATTTGAAATAGAAATAAGGTAATTGGAACATCCAAAGTTATCAATGCATTTTTTAGTTGAAATGCCTGTTTGGTTCAAGACAAAAATTCAATTTGATGAGTGATACAAGTAAAAAAGGAACAATATTGTAGTTAATATAGGGAACTATTGATGATACCAACAACATATAATTCCCTTATTAACTCTCTAAGCCACTATGTTCTAGGGGTCTCCATTGATTAAAGAAGGATGGCCAACATTTGAGACAAAATGGTTCCCAAAAGCACACCTTTGACGAGAATGGTGATAGCGTGAGAACCTCATCTAAGAAGGTAACATAGCATGACATAAGAATTAACTCATAGGTGAGTATCCAATATTTTAGGAGAAGTAATATTTGCAGTATTTCATGGAAATGTCAACTACGTTAGAGCTAGGTAGTAGGTAAATGGATTGTGCCTCTTTTTTGTGTATGATAAATTCCAAGATTAAGAACATATCATAGACATTGTGTTCATATATGTGTGTGTGTGTGTGTTTCCACCGAAATGCTTAATTTTCTATTTAGTTTGCACCTGGTCGTGATAAATACTTAGTAGAGTTACAATGTTGTTCTGCTCATGGGCTTCTTGATTGTTAAATTGCAGTTATCTACCCTCACCCAGAATACATAAAAATTCCCAGACCTTGATAGTACCCTTATTTTCTTAGAAGTATATATTTGACAAAAATGAAATAGGAGACATACATATTTAACACCATTCATTAAATAGATTCTTAATCCATACTATATGTATGGTGATTAAGTTTTATGCCTCAACGAGGTTCCCCTACTTGGCTCGTTGGTCAATTTTTTGGAGCTATAGATCCATAATTATGTTGTATAGATCTTCAACCTCATCCTCCAAGCATGCAATTTGTTGTTGTTGAGCCTCAAATAATTCCAATGTGATGCAATAATAGGCCTGTTGTTGATACAACATGACATGTAAATCATACATTTCAATGTTCATTGCTTCATTCACCTTCCTAGAATGTTCACATATGGTTGAGACAGAAGCTTCTAACTATGAACTTGAATCCTTGAATGGGGCTTGCAGCGACCAAAGCCAAAATAACGAAGAAGGATTTACGGGAAATGAAGCAGCAATGAAACTTCCAATTTCCTTTCATACACCCAGAGATGGTTGTATAGCCCAATTTCCAATTTAGGGACTAGAAACCAAAAAGGAAAGGGAGAACATAAGAGGAAAAGAAAGTTTATTACAAGAATCAGGGTTCTGACCTCTAAGAAGACAAAATGATCCCTAGTGTGCACCAAGCTAATTAACCAAAGAATGGACACAATTACCTTTGAGCCTGAGAGAGTGAGACACCATACTTCTCAACTACAATGGTGATTGACTCCTGAGAAAACTTCCCAAAGATAGAGGACCCAAATTGCAACTCGAAGTTCATAAGAGAGCTTCCATTTTCCCCGACTACATGTCACCCTTGCTAACATAACTTCCCTTTGTCTAAAATCTAGATGATGGTCAAACCATAACCATACCTTCTCACAAGGAATGGAGAAAACAGAGTCACCTCTCCTTAATTTAATTTCTCTGCCATCAGATAGTCCAATGCAATTCTGCAAGTCCACATCACTTAATTCAGGGTCCTGATACAGATTAATCATCTCCGTACTAATTGAGAAGACATCTTCCTTGTATGCCATGAACTATGTCTTATATTCTCATCTAATCTTCTTTAGTCAACATGAATGAGACACAATGATAAAGATGATTTAGAGAGATACCCAGGGATTTAGCTTAAGGATGGAAGGGGGCAACATTGGTGCCAATAAATGCAACACATTTGCATGCAATCAATTCATATGAGGTGCCACGATGGCTTGGTACGAAACTTGTTGAATTTCATTGCAAGTGGGACCTTATTCCCAATATGCCTTGCAATCATACATGGAGATAAAAATGAGGGGCGAGGAGATAATTTAAGGGAGTTCAAATGCGAAAAATATTTTGATAGTGGCTCTATAGATGGATAAAGGCACATGTTGGGATTGGGGTTACAAAGATTGATCATTAGCTTCATTTAGGGGAAGACAACTTGACCAACAATACCATTAATTTTTTATTACCCCTCTGCCAAGAGGGAGGCCTTATTGGCTAGAAGATCAGTTTCACTATTGAGAATTCGAAGAATATGGAAACAGGGGGAGATAGAAAAAAGCAAAGGATATCCTTGATACGGTGGAACAATAAGGTTAACAAACTATCTTTTAGAGGTGTATTGGATCTTAGGTGTCGAATCATTAGAAAGGAGTCTTCCAAGATATTTATGTCTTTGATACTATGCTTTTGAGTTATTGATAGCTCCAAGTAAAGTCTATAAATCTCTATGTGATTGTTGGTTTTCTTGTAAAGTCCCAAAAAATTTATCCACTATTATCCCTTCCAGATTTAAAAAATTCTTTCCCTTCTTACACCTCTACTTATAAAATTATTATATTATTTTATATTATATTATATTAAAATATTAAATTATAATTCTATTAACATGTTTAAATGGTAGATGTTTTTAAATATCGAAAATATACTTGCACCCACTACCATTTTAACGGGCTCGTAGAATGTGATAATTGAAAGTTTGCTAAGTCGGACGAGTACGATTGATGCCTACTTCCATTATGTGGACCAGACTGCAGAGTTATAATGAATTTGTTTAGAGTCAAAGGCGGCTCGGCTGTATATTCATTCATTCCTGCCCTATAAGATTGATATGATATATATTTGTAGTATGTCCAATGTTTTATGAGATTCCGGCAATTTTGGGAAATTTTGGCATGATATATATTTGTAGTATGTCCAATGTTTTATGAGATTCCGGCAATTTTGGGAAATTTTGGCATGTGACACTGATATATTTGCATTAGGTCCAATGCGTTTTGTTTGATTCATAATATCTTATGAAGCCATGAAATGGTATGGTGTGAATATTTTATGTGTATCATTTTCTAATTTAAATAATAGAGATTATAAAGACCAAGCTTAATAATATTCCATAGACATTGTGTTAGTTTTTCAAAGTGAATTTCTAGATAGAAAATATAAAATTATATATAGTTATATAGTTATGTTTTTTATTTTCGAGGGAAATGTGTGTTTTTTTAGTGAGTTTTGTTTTTTTGTTTCATTTAAATGCGTATTTTTTTATCGAGTGTTTTTGTCGAGACAAATATTTAGGAGAGTTACAATGTTGTTTTATTTATGGGCTTTTTGATTGTTAAATTTCAGCTATCTACCCTTATTCAAAATATATCAAAATTCTCAAACAATATATATTTGACATAAATGAAACAAAATCTATACACATTTAACACCAGTGATTACATAGATGTTTAATCAGTATTATTTGGAGGCGACTAAGGTTTATGCGTCGAGGAGGTTCCCCTGTTGAGCTCGTCTGTCTATTGTTTTAGAGATCTAGATCCATAATTATGTTGTATAGAGCTTCAACCTCATCCTCCAAGCATGCAGTTTGGTGTTGTTGAGTCTCAACTAATTCCAATGTGGTGAAATCAGAGGTCTCTTGTTGATACAACATGACTTGTAAATCATAAATTTCAACGTTCATTGCTTCATGAGTCTTCCTACAATGTTCACATATAATTGAGGTAGAAGAGTGTGACTCTGAACTTAATCCATGAGTGGGGATTGTTGAGACCAAAGTCAGAAGAAAGAAGAAGGAACTACTAAAAATTAAACAACAATGAAACCCCCAATTTCCTTTCCTACGCTCAGAGATATTCGACTGTATAGCCCAATTGATAATTTAGGGACTCGAAACCAAAAAGGAAAGGGACATCAGAAGAGGGAAAAACATTCTATTCCAAGATGCGAGGTTAAGAAGACATAATGCTTCGTATTGGGCACCAAACCAATTAAGCAGAGAATGGACACAATTACCTTGAGCCCAAGAGAGCGAGACACCAGATTTCCCAACTGCAATGGTGCTTGACTCCTAAACAAATTTCCCAGTGATAGATGACCCAAATAGCAACTCGAAGTTCATTGGAGAGATTCCATTTTCCCCGACTACATGTCACCCTTGCTTACAAAACTTCCCTTCGTCTAAAATTCGAAGGATGGCTAGACCATAACCATCCCCACTCACACAAAATGGAGAAAACAAAGCCACCTCTCCTCAATTTAATTTCTTACCAATCGAATAGTCCCATGTGATTCTGCAAGTTCGCATCACTTAATTTAGGGTCATGAGATCTTCATTTAGGTTATCATCAAATAAGAATGAAGACTGAAGGCATTCTGAAAACAACATTATTGAAGAAAGATGCATTTTCATGGACTCTAGAAGCAACGAAGACCTTTGGACATCTTAAAGAGGCGATGTGCCAAGCACCGGTCTTAGCTGCGCCGAACTTCACAAAAACCTTTATTGTGGAATATGATGCATCAAGAAATGGAATTGGTGATGTTTTAACGCAAGAAGAAAGACCCATTGCTTTCAAAAGCCATCCAATCAAAAGAAAGTATTTACACAAAGCTATTTATGAGAAGGAAATTTTGGCAAGACTACATGCACTTAAGAAATGAAGACCTTACATAATGAGAAGATCATAGTTCAAACAATATTGCCAGAACTTGACAAGGAAGGAAAAATCATATTGGAATCTAGAGTAGTCATAGAAACAAGAACTTGATAGCTACGAAATCGATCAATTTTAGAATATCTCATCAAGTGGAAGTACTTACCCGCTGAATATTCTACATGGGAGGACAAGAATTTTATACAGAAGCATCAAGAAATACTCAAACGTTGAGAAAAACACTTTTTGAAGGAGAGGGGCATGTTAGGTCCCTACACTACTAGTGTAACCCCTTATTGTTATTAGTGTAACCCCCTCATTATATTGTTTTGCCCATGTAGTCCCCATATTGTTATTATTGTGCCCTATAGAAGCCCACTATTGTTATTATTGTGCCCTTACATTATTATTGTTATGTCGGCTCTGATTATATTATGACCCCTTAAACTCTTATATATAGAAAGGAGGTCTTGTCATTTGTATCATCCAAGAATTGTTCATTTGTGTAATGTAAAGGCGGTTGCCCCCTCGAAGAGGCTAATTTGTAAGGCATTGATCTTTCTTTTCTATCTTTTTGTGAGATGGTTTCATAACAGTGTCAATGAGTTTTGGGAAGTGACCTAGGCTCTGGGCCTGAAAAAGTAGCTCGAATCCCAGAGACACAGAGATAGAACTAGGCATAAAAGTCCCTTGACACATGCATACCCATGTTGTGGGATCGTCCAGAGCCTCCTGGATGCATACATGCCCAAATCAAGAAAGCGTTCAAAGGTCTAATGGTCTAAAAACTTAGTTGGTCTTAGCAGTTGGTTACCTAAGTGGTTGGGAGGGCTCATGGGAGTTTTGTTGCTGATGTGGAAGGTCTATATGGTATCTTTATGTCGGTTCCACTTCCTTAACTAAAATATAAGGAGTCAAATCATATCATAGTAACTTCTCATCACATGTTTAGCCCTGTTGGTCGGTTACTTGGGTAGATATGGGAGAAGGTTGTTACAATAATTCATTGAATCTATTATTAATTTAATTTAATTACATGACTTTTCGTGAAGATTATGTTTACACATTAATGGGGTGGTTCCATGATTATTGATAATGGTAACACTAATGAGGTGGCCCCATAATTATTGATAATTGTTTAGTTTCAATAATTTATTTACTTTTATTAATTCTATGTCAATACATTTTTGTTATAACTACAATTAATTGTAATAGAAAGGTGGTTTATAATGGTGTTGTCTAACTATTATAAGTTTTGGAGTTTTTGGTCAGAATGGCTCAAAACATTTTTTTCTCATATAATGGTTATTGTTGTTTAAAATCCATTTTTGAATGCATAAATGGATTGAACACCCTGAAAACCTCTAGGACATTAAAATTGTGCAAAGTTCAGACATCAAATTTGTGATTCTAATAAATTCCTGTAGAATTTTGGACAGATTTGGTAGAAAATTATGGTAGAAAAACTTCAAAAAGTAGAACAATTAAACTATAACATTGAATTAGATTTTTCTAACTACTAAACATTTTGGAGTTTTTAGTTGGAATAAGACAAAACAATTTTTTGTTCATATTATGCTTTTGGTTTTTTTAAATCTATTTGTAAATAGATAAATAGATTCAAAGTCTTGAAAAACCCATAAAACAAAACATTATTCTAATAATACATAATTCATACCTTACACTCCCTCTACTGAATATATATACATTTATATATACATTTGAATTTATATCCTTACACCATATACAACCATTTTAAAAGACCATATACATTAATTTTAAAAAACCTTATAACTCTAAACCATATACATTAAACCATCTGAATTAATTTAACACGTAATAAATACTTATTACAACTATCATCCTTACCATTCTCATTCATACCGTGTTACGGTTATCATACTTACCGTTTTACTGTTATCAATATTTATGAGACCACCTCATTAATGCTACCATTATCAATAATCACAAAGCCATCTCATTTATATCATCCTTACAATTCTCATACTTACAGTGTCACCGTTATCAATAATTATGGGGGCACCTCATTAATGCTACCATTATCAATAATCACAAAGCCATCTCATTTGTGTAAACAAATCTTTATGCGAAGTTATGTGAGTGAAGTGACTTATAAAAATTAGCAAAAAAGTTTTCTGATTATCAAAATCCAAATATATATAATTATACACAATATAATAATTAAAAATTATACTAATAAATTTATTATTAATACCATTTTCAAAAATTTTATTAATTTGTTTATAATATGTGTTCTATAAAATTGAGAGTTCCAGTGTTCATGCATATAATTCTGCATCGTCATTTTCGTTGGTAATTCTTATTTCCATCCCTATTGAAATATAAATGTAAATGCGGTCTGACATGTAAAGAGAATAAGAGTTGTCTCACTGTTAACATGTTAAAATCAACTTTGAGAAAAATATAAATGCAAATCTTACTAACATATCAAACCTCATTTATATTTCAATAAAAATGGAAATAGGAGTTGCCCCAGCTTTACAGGGTATCGCACTTAAAAGCAATCCTGCACTGCATTTCGTTTTTGAAAAATGTTACTCAGAAGTGCTTACACCGTAGTTTTAAATGGTTGGAAAATTGTAGGACGGCAGGTTTGCAGGGTGTCATACAGCAAGAGGGGTTCTTTATTATAAAATTATTTTGCAGTGGGCTCTCTTTTTGAAAACAAAAAAACACTTTGAAGTGCTTATAACATGGTATTAAATTTGCAAGGTTTTTTTTGGGTGGGGGAGTCGGGGCTTGTTATTTTATTTTAAATATGTTCAGTTTGCTAAGTTAAAATTTAATTACATTTATTTGTTTTTCATTTTTTATATAAATTTATGAGTATTATATCATAGGTAGCTTTGAAGTAAAAACATCCCATATTTCAGTAAACATGTTTGTGAATTGAAAAAACTTTATTTTTATTTGAGATTTATTATAACTTCCAAATTTAAATTTAAGATGAGAATGGAGTATAAATAATGAGTTAAATATACTTTATTATTTAGGAATGAAAAATCTAAATTATTAAACAGAAGAACTGTCATTAATATTTAAAAAAATATTTGAAGCTATTAGAAAAGAATGTGAAGAAATGATAATAAACCATTTTATTTGAGGAGAAGACTTATTTGGATGTGAGATTCACTAAAACATTAACAAATGAAAAGTCTGACTTTTTTCAAAGTTTATTTTTACTCTCAGTTTTCAACAAAAAGTTTTTTAACTAATTTTGCAAACAATACCTTTTCTTTCTTTGTTTCTCATTTTGTTTATTATGGACAACTTATGGTACTCTTATATATGGCATAACTGTTAACATAAAGATGAACAGATATTTAGATTATAGAAATGATGGTGTACAACAATGGATTTATATATAGATGATTTATATATAGATGAACAGATAAGTTATAAAAATGGTGTTTAATAATGGATTTCTGAATGTCTTAGAATTTAAGTCTAATAATTGAACTTTAGAAAAAAAATATATTATGCTAATTGATAGTAGTGTTATTTGGAATTAACCCAATAAAAAAGAAAATCAATATATGATGTGTCAATAATCTATTAATACTAAAATTGTATATGCTTATCCCTGAATAATGTACTTACTTAAATATATTAGTAAACATATCAACCAATATATGATGTGTCAATAATCTATTAATACTAAAATTGTATATGCTTATCCCTGAATAATGTACTTACTTAAATATATTAGTAAACATATCAACCTTAGGGACTGTTTGCTGCTTCGCGCCTCACCCGTGATCGATCCCCATTGATGTGGGATGAAGATGTGGTGCTGCACGGTTTACTGTGTAGCTATTTCCAAATCAATATATGATTGATGTGACGTGATTGATATATTATATGTAATTTATTGTGCTTACGAACCTTATAATAAAACTTCTTCTAGGAAACTTAAACATATCAACCTTACAGAATGCACTCATTAATAAATTAATAATAACACAAGCACTAACCAATGAAAACTACCTAGTCACAATCAACCATTCAAATTTATTAATACAAATGGATATATGGCCATGTTAAAACCTGCACATTCACGGTTTAAAATTTTTATGCACTGTTTAAAAAAGCAAAACTTCTGAAGTGAAACGTCAAATAATTCCAGGCTTAAAATAGCGTTAAATTGCACGTATTTTTGTGCTATGCGGTATCGATTTTAAAAGAGCTATACGGTCTTCATACAATACAATTGTATTTATGCAATGCAGTAGTGTATATTTTCGGAATAATGCATTAAGTGTATATACAATAGCCTAAATTACACGTACTTCTGTGCGTGAAAACCTTATACAATAGGTTAAGTTGTACATGTCTTTTTTGTGTAGTGAACAAGGGATGGGATTCTTGTAAATCAATTACAACCAAACACCAAAGAATGCTCACACTGCAGTTTTGAGGCCTTGTTTAACTTTTGATTTATATAAAAATATAATAAATAAATATAATATAATATAATATAATATAATATGTGCAGTGTAAATTAATAAATTTATGTATACTTTTTGTAGGAGGGGTTTTTATATTAATTTTCATCAATTTTTTTTAAAATGCTGTAGAAAAAGCCAAAAAAACTGTGGGAAGAAAGAGTATACATTTTTTGTTCTTCCCAAAAATTAGAAACAGAAAAGCATCTCATTTTAGAATGTGATGCCTTCAAAGATAACAGGGAAAATTATACAGATATGGTTGCAGCTAGCTCTTGGTATAATCTATTTAGCAAGGAGTTTGTCGAGAAGCTCGGAGCATTTATTTTGAATTTTCACAAAAAAATGGTTGAATACATCAAAGAGATAATAAACAATCTATCCTATAGGCTATCTTTAACCTAATAAACTTTAAAATATTTAAATTTCCATATTTTTATACATTACAAGTCAATGATCTCAAAAAAAACTTTACAACTTATCATAGTCATTCATATATATATACTTCAGATTTATTAGTATTATAAATTTAGTATATAACTTTATAATTTAAGTTTTTAAATTTTTTTTAAATTTAAAATTTATTTATTATTTAAAAATTATTTGAAATAATAAAAAATTATAATTTTATAAAAAAAATATTCCCAAAAATGTCGAAGCTTGGCCTTGATTATTACTTTATGTGGAAAAAATTGGTAAGTGATGTAATATTTATATACCACTTAAATTGTCAATATTTTGATAAAAAACAACCATGTTTATACTTTTTAATTAATTTATCAAATTATATAAATTTTAATAAAATAAATTTGGTTTAAATCTTAATTAAGTAAAATTTAAAAAATTATATTTAACATTTAATACTCAAATTCTATAAAAAATATTAAATGAAATAAGTGCATTTTTTTAAATAACTTTTAAAATTAATTAAATTTATTTTTTTATGGATTGTTTTAAATATGTTAAATATTATTTTCTTAAAATTTAATAGACTATAGTAATAATATATATTTAAAATATCAATTTAATAATTAAATAATTTATAAAGTAAATGAAAGTAAAAAAAAAATGTTAAATTTTAGTAAAAGATATTGCAGTTGTCTATAATGAGACTTTTGAAAGACTTTTCGGCCGGTTTTTCGGTCAAAATCAGGCAGCAATTTATTGGAATCACAAATTTGATAGCTAGTTTCTGCACAATTTCAGGGTGCTGAATCCAAATATGCAGTTAAAAAACCATTTGAACTGCAAAAAATCAAGACTTAACCTCAATTTCTTCTGCCAGATAAGTTTGATAGCTAGTTTCTTCACAATCAAAGCATCCCAGGGGTTTTTCAGGGTGTTGAATCCAAATATGCAGTTAAAAAACCATTTGAACTGCAACAAATCAAGATTTAACCTCAATTTCTTCCGCCAGATTCCGTCAACCGAATCTCCAAAAAGTCGCATTATAGACAACTCCAAAGATATAGATATAATTTCTTCACTACTTAATATGAAGTTGACAGAGAATAATACTATTAATATTACATGATGTACCATTCATTTTATGTTCAGTCTATATGTAATATTTAAAACAAAAATATATTAAAAACAAAAAATATTTTATTCTGAGAAATTATGTTATGCTAAAAATTGCATAAAAAAATATTATCTACACTAGTCAATGCTAAATTAATAATAGTTTATAAGCAAATCAAATCCTATAGGTTTGTTTTGGCATGAACTAATAAATTGAGAAGCAAAATGAATCAATTAATTGTTTGTTGGACTTGCATTAATTTTGGTGGCTAGTAACCACTCCTAAAACTACACATTTATAGGTTTACCCCTACATAAGTTTTGAGGAAAACATAAATAATAATAGGTATATTTATTTAGAGTCAAGAAGCCCATAAATAGAACAACAACATTGTAACTCTCCCAATTGTCTTGTTTTCTTGCATCCATATCCTAACACTATGGATGGTTATCAACTATCTAACTTATATAATTACACTTATATTACACATGTGACACATCTCATCTATTTAGAGTGTAGAAAAAGTCTCTTAACTCAAAGATAATCTTCACAATTATTAATAGATTTATCCTTGGTTGTTTATTGATCCATGTTACTAGGTAACATATGGAATTTAATAATATTTTTTGATATCTGAAATCCTATTTAACCAAAGAATCCCAATACTAAATGCCTCAAGTGACCAATGCTTCCTTGATATGGTTAATTGGTCATAGTTAATTAAAAAATAATTAGCGCAAAAGCTTTCTTGGTTTTGGTTTTTATTTAGTAAATATCTTTTATTTATTTATGTACTTTCTTTTTGGGTTTTTATTTAGTAAATCTCTTCAATTTATTTAGGTACTTGCTTGTTGTTTCTTGATGTTTCTCTTTGAGAACTCTTGGTTTATGATATGTTTATTGTACTTAGTTCTAATATTTGCAATCAAAACCTTATAGACAGAGACTCTTTACTGAGAGTGGTTTAGGCTGTTTCTAAATGTTAGATTAGAGTCAGCTTGATCTAGAAGTTTAGCTATTGAGATTTGATAATGGAAATAATGGAAAACAATTAGCATGGTTGTGTTATCAAGATTGGGATCAAGGTTTTGGGAGTGGATCTCCATATTGTTATATCTCATTAGTAAAATGAAGGAGATGGTCATGTTTGGCCATCCACATTTTTTATTTTTTGGGTATTTTTCATGATAGTCGGTATTAAATGCACTTATGGAAATATTGATACTCATTTTATTGATATTTGGAGTGGGTTTTGGAAGAATTCATTCATCCTTGCATTGTTAGAAAGTTGTGGAAAGAAAGTAGAATATGTTGAAGATGAGGCTCAATGACATGCTCTTTCCATTGTCTTGTTCACCATCAAGTTATGCATGAGTCACATTGTGAAAAATGGTATTACAAAATTGTTGGCAACCAATAAAACATCTCTTAGCTAATTGTTTGGTGTATAATTTGATTTGTATGCTAGGTCAAATCCTAATATGTTATCTTACCTTGGGAGATCAACATATTTGAAATAGAAATAAGGCACTTGGAACATCCAAAGTTAACAATGCATTTTTTAGTTGAAATGCATGTTTGGTTCAAGACAAAATTTCAATTTGATGAGTGATACAAGTCAAATAGGAACAATATTCTAGTTAATCTAGGGAATTATTGATGATACCAACAACATGCAATTCCCTTATTAACTCTCTAGGCCACTATGTTCTATGGGACTCCATTGATTAAAGAAGGATGACCAACATTTGAGATAAAATGGTTCCCAAAGCACACCTTTGACGAGAATGATGATAGCGTGAGAAACTCATCTAAGAAGGTAACATATCATGACATAAGAAGTATCTCATAGGTGAGTATCCAATCTTATAGTAGAAGGAATATTTGTAGTATTTCATGGAAATGTCAACTACGTTAGAGCTAGTTAGGTAAATGGATTGTGCCTATTTTTTGTGTATCATTTTCTAATCTAAATAATAGAGATGATAAATCCCAAGCTTAAGAACATATCATAGACATTGTGTTCATATATATGTGTGTGTGTGTGTGTTTGTGTTTGCGTGTGTGTCTGTGTGTTTTCACCAAAATGTGTACTTTTCTATTGAGTTTGCACCTAGTCGCGGCAAATACCCAAGAGAGTTACAATGTTGTTCTACTCATGGGCTTCTTGATTGTCAAATTTCAATCACCTAACCTCACCCAGAATACATCAAAATTCCCAGACCTTATTATCTTAGAAGTATATATTCGACAAAAATGAAATAGGAGCCATACACATTTAACACCAATCATTAAATAGATTCTTAATCACTTCTATCTGTATGGCGATTAAGGTTTATGCCTCAACGAGGTTCCCCTACTTGGATCATTGGTCAATTGTTTTGGAGCTTTAAATCCATAATTATGTTGTATATATCTTCAACCTCATCCTCCAAGCATGCAATTCATTGTTGTTGGGCCTCAACTAATTACAATGTGGTGCAATCATAGGCACGTTGTTGACACAACATGACACATAAATCATAAATTTCAACATTCATTACTTCATTCGCCTTCCTCCAATGTTCACATATGGTTGAGGCAGAAGAGTTTGACTATGAACTTGAATCCATGAGTGGGGCTTGCTAAGACCATAGCCATAAGAACGAAGAAGGATCTACTGAAAATAAAGTGGCAATGAAACCTCCAATTTCCTTTCCTAACCCAGAGATAGTTGGTTGTATAGCCCAATTTCCAATTTAGGGACTAGAAACCAAAAAGGAAAGGGACAACATAAGAGGAAAAGAAAGTTTATTACAAGAAGTAGGGTCCTGACCTCTAAGCAGACAAAATGATCCCTAGTGTGCACCATACTAATTAACCAAAGAATGGACATAATAACCTCTGAGCCTGAGAGAGCGAGACATCATACTTCCCAACTGCAATGGTGCTTGACTCTTGAACAAATTTCCCAAAGATAGAGGACCCAAATTGCAACTCGAATTTCATCAGAGAGCTTCAATTTGCCCTGACTACATGCCACCCTTGCTAACAGACCTTCCCTTTGTTTAAAATTTAGAGGATGGCCAGACCATAACCATCCATGCTCACATAGAATGGAGAAAATATAACCACCTCTCCTTAATTTAATTTCTCTGCGATTAGATAGTCCAATGTGATTCTGCAAGTCCACATCACTTAATTCAGGGTCTCGAGATTAATTAATCTTCTCCCAAATAATTGAGAAGACATCTTCCTCGTACGCCATGAACTATGTGTTATATTCTTGTCTAATCTTCTTTAGTCATCATGAATGAGGCATGCTGATAAAGATGATTTAGAGAGATATCCAAGGATTTAGTTAAAGGATGGAAGGCGGCAATGTTGGTGCCAATAAATGCAACATGTTTGCATGTAATCGATCCGTGTGAGGTGCCACAATGGCCTAGTATGAGACTTGTCGAATTATCATTGCAGGTGGGACCTTATTCCCAATATGCCTTACAATCATACATGGAGATAAAAATGAGTGGCAAGGAGATAATTTAATGGTGTTCAAATGAGAAAAATGTTTTGACAGTGGCTCTATAGACAGATAAAGGCACATGTTGGTGGTAGGGTTACAAAGATTGACCATTAGCTTCATTTAGGGGATGACAGCTTGACCAGCAATACCATTAATTTTTTATTGCCCCTCTACCAAGAGGGAGGCCTTATTGGCTAGAAGATCATTTTCACTATTGATATGATGGAACAATAAGCTTAACAAACTATCTTCTGGAGGTGTATTGGCTCTTAAGTGTCAGAAAGGAGTCTTCCAAGATAGTTATGTCTTTGATACCATTCTTTTGGGCTATTGTTAGCTCCAGGTAAAGTTTACAAATCTCTATGTAATTATTCGCTTTCTTATCTAGTCCCCACAAAAATTATCTACTATTATTCCTTCCAAATTTAGAAAAATATTTTCCTTCCTACCACCCCTGTATATAAAGTTATTAAAGATATATAATTTTTTCATGACACTTAGTTCTAACAAAATTGAATGGCTACATTTATATATTTTTAAATATTAAAAATAAGCTTCGTTGAAAGCCCTTGCTTCAAATTGGTATAAGAGCTAGTAACGTCTTGTTCGTCGAGTCAGTACTCATTTTCTTTCATCACTCTATATAAAATGAATCTAATTAGAAAGTCTGTTTCATACCGTGA
The DNA here is from genome assembly GCA_000404065.3 of Pinus taeda. NCBI lineage: Eukaryota > Viridiplantae > Streptophyta > Pinopsida > Pinales > Pinaceae > Pinus > Pinus taeda. The sequence goes on along the minus strand of APFE030523901.1, from coordinate 78,563 downwards.
TATAGAATAGCAAGAGTCATCTGCTCAAGAAAATCCCCTACGGGATATGTTCGTCGTTGCATCTAGTAAGGTTTTAAATTCCGTTGAACTTGAAACGAAGAAAGCCAACCCTCTGCTAGATGGCAGCTACCTTCAATTAATGATTCAGAAGTCTATGCAGATCTATCTGCCTTCCATTTAATTTCCACTACTAGGATAAGTACAAAGGAGTCTATCAGTCAGATCCATGGATATTTTTACTGTGTACAATCTATTCCTTTACTTAACCCCAAACAATTACAAGCAGAGGCTAAGCATCTAAAAACATAGTACCTTCATTTGGGTTGTATCTGAATTGGAATACATGCATTAACTCATTAGGGTTTGAATAATTTTGTGTTAGCCACTGTCCAAGATATTACACACAACAAATATACAGATTCATTAATAGGAGGGATAGTTGCACCTCTTTCAAATGGTCCAGTTTATTTTGATTTCTATCCAAATTTTTCATTTTATGTCTTTGATGAAACCATTGACAGCATTCTCCAACTCCAAATCTAGACAACTAGATTTGATATGAATAAGAAAAGACATAATATAGCAATCCAAACCAGAGGTTGCTTCATCACACAAATACCTTGTATCTTGCTATCATGCATGCCCCTAGTAAAGATTCTAAAGCTAGTGTTGTGGTGTTAACAAACTCTAGAAATCAAAAAATAGAACACCAAACAATCAGATGGGAAGATTTGACATTCCTTGAACACTTAGTGGTTTCAAATCCTAGGCCTCCGCCAGTCAAGAAAATTACTTCTGTAAATATTAGAGAACTGTCCTCCTCTGTTGTCTTATCTTTCCCCCGTAGATCTACTATAGACAGAAAGAGGATAGATCAAATGTGCAGGAGTTCCCCATTATATAGAAATCCTGAACTTGTTGAAACTGCTTACACAAGTTCTCCTGTAAATATTTGCAAACATATTTCATTGTTTGAATTAGCCAAGATGGTAAATTTTTCTTCCCTAGAAGTTAAATGCTCATAGTGTCAGTATCCAGTTATTTTAAGCCAACTTGCAGATTTGGTAATCCATGAGAATAATCATCCTACGACTGGTGAAGCCCCACCTACAAATTCTGTCAATCCATGTCCAAATCCTAAGTACTCAGAAATTCCATTTCCTCATTAGTCAGAGCATGTCTTGATGATGCATGAGATTCCTATTTTGGAAAATGAAGATGCGAGGTTAACCCAAATGTTTTCAATAATGAGACCAGCTAAACCAAGATATGGAATTGGTTATCTTGAGCAAGCTAATGGTCATATACCAGATTGTTGAATTGGTTCTGTTCCAGATGACTGCAAAAATCCAGAAGTCATGGAGATGCACAAATTCTTCACTTTAATGGATGGATGTCTAAAAAATAGAGTCCCTCCCAAATGTATGAAAGCCATGTTGAATTGGGATCTTTTTACAAATCCAAAAGTAGAAGAATTTGGTTCCAGTCATTCTGTTCCAGAGAAAATAAAATTGTCTCAAGAATTGAAAAACCACATGGAATGTACTAACACATGGATCTCATTCTATGTCTGGTTAGAAAAGAGATAGCAACAAATGGTTTTAATGACTGATGCATCCACTTCATTTCAACATTCTTGTATAGCATTATATGGCCTTAAAGTTGAAACACCTACAACCTTTCCCCCATACAAAGGCATAGTTCTTGGAGAAGCACAAAATTCTGCCAAAGCAATACCATTAGTATTAAAGGATGATAATGCATCTGACATTGATGGTAGAGTACATAAAACTTCTGAACATCTGAATTGGACAAACACAGTTGTGAAGGGTCTTGAAATGAACATAGCCAAATCAAAAGAGGTCAAAGAACAATTTGATATTGTCAAAGTTTCTTTAAATTATGTAAATAATTCCTTGAATATTGTTCAACAATCTACTTCGGTAATTAGAGAATATGTTAGATAATCCCTAATAAAGCCAGAGAATGTTGAAGACAAAATGGTAGAACATATTGGTTCTACATCTGGACAAATAAGTGAACTGGTACAGAAGATGAATCAATTATCTATATCAAAAATATAAAAACCAGTTCTTTCTTCTTTTTTGCATAAAGAAAGTGTCTATATTCAGGATCTTGTCAATCGAGTCAATAGATTTCATTTTCTATTCCCCAAAGAAGTTGCATCCCAAGAACCAGAAAAAGTTGAGACTTCAAGTGAACATATTTCCATAGCAAGTCTATTTAAGGAAGAGGAAAAAGAGCCAGAAGTTATGCCTATATATGAGCCTCTGGAAAGTTAGTATAGTAGGTATTTGGCACTTGATATCAGAGGAAAAGGCAAACTGCCTGAAAGCCACACTTTCTTCCCTGATTCTCATAGGGAATGCACTATAGATAACATCAATGTAGGCTAGATAAGACAAATGGTAGACATGATGTTTACAGAGTATAAACTTATGTGTCTAAGAGGAAAAGCTGAGGTAGAAGCCTGCAAAACAATTATCCAGTGTTTCACAAGAACACTATCAAAATGGTGGGAAACAGAATCCTCTCCTGCTTTAATTAAACAGATGGAAGAACAACTGCTCAAAGACGAGAAAGGAAAGATAATTCATAATTCAGATGGGACAATACAAAATAACATGATTGGAGCCTTGACCTCCATGATTGTTGAGAACTGGTGTGGTTCTGAGGTAGAAATAGTTGATAAGCATGAGATCATTTTAATGAATCTCAAGTGCAATAAAATATCCCAATATGAAGACTTCCATTGGGATTGGATGTAGAGAATCTATGAAGTTAAAGACTCAAATAATTGTTATGGAAGCAAGTCTATCTTGCAGCACTTCCCTCCAGGTTTGTTAACTATCTCAGACTACAAGAATTTTTGCAAATGCCTTTTGAGTCTTACACATGGGAAAAATATATTCAATTATTACTAAAGCTCTGGTTGGTCTTTGCACAAGCTCGAAAGTTAGTAAGTCTCTAGAAAATTTGTCTGGGTTCCTTCTGATGAAGATATACAACCATAGAAATACAAAGAAAAATTCTTATGTGCAAAGGCTTCCAACGAAGCTTGTAATTTGAGCTACAGTACAACTACAATATTGCTACAGTAGTGTGCTTCGCTGAGTCTCCTCCCTCTTGGCCTTGCTAAGCCTCTTCTTTCTTGTTGTTATGAACTCAAAACTACCAGTAACCTTTCACGCACTCTGTGACCTTCATAATGACACCCCTGGCCTTCTATGGTCTTTGGCGTCCCTTCAGCTAGTTGATGGAGTGATGAACTTTTATGCAAGAATTACTATCTCAACAACACAAATTAAAGCACACAGTACTCAGAAGCGGAAAATGAAATAGCACTCTTTTATTTTATTTTTTTCCAGATATGGATTTCACTAGATTTAGAGTCTGTTCATGCCAGTGATGGACTATGTTCGCATTTACCAAACTGTTGCTACTCAATACTGAGATAGCTTACTGGAGGCTACCTGGCAATTACATAGACTCTGTCTTTGAACATACGCTCAAAACACACATATAGACTGACACACTAATGATCTGGCCACTTTAGGTTCTCACCAATGCTCTCACACTGACGCACAAGCTTCTCAAATCACTTAAAGACTTGAGTTCTTCTTGTGATGTAAGCAGATCAAACTTAATGTCCGCAGTTGCAAAGCAGGAGAAGCTCTAGACTCTCAACTTCAAAAGACACAATAAATCCAACTCTTGATGCCCCGAATGAGCCTTACTCCCTTCGTTTTATAGGAAGAAGAGGGGACAAACATCTGACCAATGGACCAACAAGTTGAGTAGGAAAGATTCTATCAATCACGGAGATGTGGTTCAATATCCACCAAAAGTCGGAGTAGTGCTCCGAGTCTCATGACTAAAGAATCTTTTTCCTATTACAAGATTACAATCAATCCTATGGAAAGCATCTTATCTACAATGTGCATGCCTTTTAACCAGTTAAGGCCCATGAGGAATCTGGCCATGAATAGTCCTCATGACTGGACAACATAATTACACAGTGGAGCTTTCTGGAATAACCCACGGAAACCTTTTTATGAAGAAGGACTAACACTGTAGGATGATTCACCAAGAGCTATAATTCTCGGAAACCTATTTCTAGGATAAATGAGGTCATCCCATGCCTTTGTATAGATCCACTGGACTATCATGGGCTTATTCAGCACATATTGGTGCTTTATTTTAGTCATGACTAGCCATTCATCATGCCTAGCCATAAATTGTTGTAGTATATGGTGGTATGGATAATTCAGCAGGTCACTCACTATGGTACAAGGAATATGAAAACACTCAATGGCATTTTTGTGGAAGAATTTGTCACATGACATCTGAAAATAACTTTCATAAAATATTGGATCTATAGTAGTGCAATTTACTCCAAAATATTTCCACCGGTCTCTTAACCATCCTGAAAATTGATTTCTTTACATGGTCCTAATTGATCCAAATTTTAATTTTGCAAAATGAGTCTCTTTCTTTCCATCAACATTTAGGAGATCCCACCATAATTTTTTGTAACCTGCAAAATTAAAGACAGTGTGAGGAAAAATAAGATTAGGATTATTTTTTGGCCATAACATAGGAGAATTTTTGGTGATTGTCCAATCAATGTTGTTGGTTCTGTTGATGACAAAATATCTATAATAAATATTTCTTTGTCTTCCTCCTTCAAACCAGATCATTACGATGTCATGGAAATTATTTTGTAATGCCTCTTCTGCTTGGTGAGCTACATCCATACTACTGGTATACACCATATCATGGATCCAATGATTTCCCTTGGGAAATACTCTTCTTTCAGGCACTAGGTGTAAAATATTTGTATGTGGCTGTAGATCTGCATCTAAGACTTTTGTTTGTCTTAGCTGCCAAGTTGGCTTCCATTTCTTCTTGTAGTCTTCCCAACTTTGGTCTTCTTTGATAGTTCTGAGAACTTCTTGTTGTTTATCTGGGTCCCATTCAGTAACAATAACAAAAACATGTTCTTGTTCTTGTGGTTGGGTTTGTATGTATTCTCGACTAAGAAAATCAAGTAGACAGTTGTCTACTCCTTTGATGTGTTCTACTTCGAAATCAAAATTGGTAAAGAGGGCTTGCCATTTGGCGAATTTTGCTTCTCCAGACTTATTGATATCTTTATTGAGCACTTTCTTAAGGGTAGATGCATCTGTCCTGAGAAGAAATGTTTTATTAACTAGATGGATCTCGAGTTTGTCGATGCTATTCCATGCTGCTTTCACCTCTTTTTCTATAGTAGAATATCTTTTCTCAGTGGGGTTCCATGTTCCTAAAGTGAACTAGATAGCATGTTCTTCATTATCTTTTTTCTGTTTTAATATACCCCCCATCCGATATTGCCGGCATTAGATTATACAGTCTTATAAGCTGCATCATCAAATATATATAGTATGGGAAGGTTTCTGACTTTGTCTTTAATCTTTTGAACTGCTCTGGTATGCATTGGAGTCCAAGTTTTAGGATTTTTGTGCAGCCTCTGATTTAATGAGCTTATGTCCTTGGCACAGTCTTGATAGAAATTACTTACGTAATTTAAACAACCAAGAAATCTTTGTAGCTACGTCTTGTCTGTAATGATGTCTAGAAATTTGTTAGAGAATTCCAGAGCATGTTTTTGCAAGGATATTTGGCCATTGAATATAGTATGGCTAAGAAATTTAATGGAAGTATGAAAGACTTCAATTTTCTTTTTGCTTAATGCAAGACCATTCCTCTTTATTGTATTTACAAAGGTCTATATATGTTTAAAATGATCTTGAATTTTTTTTGAAAAAATAAGTACATCATCTATATACACAATCAACCATTCAAAGAAGGGTTTGAATATAGAGTCCATCACCTTTTGAAACCTAGATGGTGCATGCTTGAGGCCGAAAGGCATCACATTCCATTAATAATATCTGGCTGGGACACTAAAAGCTGTTTTGAATTTATCCTTCTCTGATATAGCAACTTGCCAAAATCCTGATTTCAGATCGAACTTGGAAAATATTTTTGCTCCTGCTATTTTGTTTATCAAATCCCCTTTATGGGGAATCAGATATGTATTATCTACTAGAACTGAGTTCAAAGGCTTATAATTGATGACTAGCCTTGGGATGCCTCTGATTTGTTATACTCTTTTATTTACATAGAACCCATAACAATTCCACGGGCTCTCTGATTCTTTGATCAAATTCTTACTTAACAGATTCTTGCTTTCTTTTTCGCAGAGCTCACAATATTCCTTGTTCATCGGAATTGCCTTAATTTTATATGGCTTACCAGTATATTCTGTTTTATAAGGCAATTCTACACAATATTGCTTTCTGTGCCAAAAAGCATTTGGATCTTCTACACATCAGTCTTTCTCAATTTGTGTCTTTAATTCTGAAATCTTCTTTTGTATTGTTGGTAGGCTTAGCGGTTGTGAGTTATGAATGGTGGATTTCAGATCTTTTAGATCTATCAGTTTAGATTCAGCTTTATTTAGCTCTTCTATAGTCTGGACCATTATCTAGACTCGTGGAGCTGAGACATATGGTAATTTAATCTTTCTCGGGCCATCCGAGGAGGTAGGAATAGTAATAAAATATCCAACCTTATTCTTTTTTGTTCTAAATGAACCATGTGGGTCAACAGCAGCCAAAAATATGTTACCTAAAATACAGTCAACAAGGATATCAACAATTGCAAATTTTAATTTTATGCAGTGATTATCAAAGCAGATAGATGCTTTGGGAATTTCATACTTCGGCATTTTACTTCCCAAGCCAATAACTTTTCTTTCTGTTGTCATCCAATATTTAGAAGGGATCACTTCTGTATTTAGAGAATATTCACATCTACTCCAAAATCAATGAGAACAGTCAAATTGAACGTCTGTCCCTGTATGCAAATATTTATTTGCACATGATGTTGTTGGTACTCGATGCCGAGTATCCTCATCTCTTGAAAACCTGAAGCAGTATCTTTTCTTCCTTCATAAATCTGTACATTTGGTTTGTACAATTCTTATGTATCATATTCTTCTATAGGATCTGCTCCATCAATGGATTTGCCTTTTTCTAACCTCGCAATCTGAGATTTAAGAATAGAAATTTCGGATTTGAGATTGTGAATTTCATGACTCACCTCCCCCAACGAAAGTGTGCGAACCTTATCCTGTTGTTTATGCCTTTGGAGTGATTTTGCATTCTTTTCATAAGAGGCGTCAATGAAGAGTGGCTTCTTTGAAGAACTTCTGTTGGAAGATTTCATTTGGTCCTTGAAGGCTTCCATAAGGCGATTCTTCATTTCTCCTTCTTCCATAGTTTTTATTTGGGACAATATTTTTATCTCGTCTTCTTTTGTCTGTGCCATAATAATTTTTTCTTTGTATTTCTGTGGTTGTATATCTTCATCAGAAACTTCAGATTCAAAAGAGAAAATACATTTACAATTTTCAGAATCTGAACATTCACAAGCATTTGCATAAAAATTTAATTCTTCAACTTCTTCTTCTAAAGTATATATGGAACTAGAATTAGAACTCTCAATAGATGAGTCAAGTAACTATTGCTGCTGAATCTGGGGATGTTCCTTGATCACCACATTGGGGCAATGATCAGTTTTATGGTTTTTAGACCCACATCTCATGCAAAGATACTGAACCTCTATTTTTGGAGTTTTTACTCTTTGATTTTGAGGCTGAGATTTCTTTCCTCGATTTCTTTTTGATTCTTCACCTACTGGACATTTATTTGCAGTATGTCCATTTTTGCCACACAACCAACATGTCAATTTAGTCCATTTTTATTGCTTGGTACTATGTAGGTGAATGTTAGATGGTTTATAATAATGTGTCCTAGGGACATATTTGTAATATCCCTTTCTTTTATGTTGTCTGAAAGATTAGCCTTTCTTCTAAAAGTCTTTTATGGTTGATAAATTCTTTTCTTTCTTGGCTCGTTTCTTGATTTTTCTCTTTTTTACTAATGGATCATCAAGTGATAACCCATACTTGTTGCACAATGATTTGTTGTCTGGGAACTTAACAACCTTTCTAGAGATTTATTAACTTTTGAGCTTGTGCAAAGACCACCCAGAGCTTTAGTAATAATTGAATATATTTATCACCATGTGTAAGACTCAAAAGGCATTTGAAAAAATTCTTGTAGTCTGAGATAGTCAACAAACTTGGAAGGAAGCGCTAAAAGATAGACTTGCTTCCATAACAAATTCTTTGAGTCTTTAACTTCATAGGTTCTCTGCATCCAATCCCGATTGAAGTCTTCATATTGGGATATTTTATTACACTTGAGATTCATTAAAATGATATCATGCTTATAAGCTATTTCTGCCTCAGAACCACACTAGTGCTCAACAATCATGGAGGTCAAGGCTCCAATCATGTTGTTCTGTACTGTCCCATTTGAATTATGAATTATATTTCTTTGCTCATATTTTAACAGTTGTTCATCCAACTATTTAATTAAAGTAGGAGAGGATTATGTTTCCCACCATTTTGATAGTGTGCCTGTGAACCACTGGATAATTGTTTTGCAAGCTTCTACCGCAACTTTTCCTCTTAGACACATAATTTTATACTTTATAAACATCATGTCTATCATTTGTCTTATATGGCCTACGTTGAGGTTATCTATAGTCGATGCTCTATGAGAATCGGGGAAGAAAGTGTGGGCTTCAGGCAGTTTGCCTTTTCCTCTGATATTAAGTGATGAATACCTGTTGTACTGACTTTCTAGAGGCTCATATATAGGCATAACTTCTGGATCTTTTTCCTCTTCCTTAAATAGACTTGCTATAGAAATATGTTCACTTGAAGTCTCAACTTTTTCTAGTTCTTGGGATGCAACTTCTTTGGGGAATAGAAAAGGAAATATGTCGACTGGCTTAACAGGATCCTAAATATGGACATTTGCTTTACGTAGAAAAGAAGAAGGATCTGGTTTATCTATTTTGGATATAGATAATTGATTCATCTTCTGTACCGGTTCATTTATTTGTTCAAATGTAGAACCAATCTGTTCTACCATTTTGTCTTCAATATTCTCTAGCTTTATCAAAGATTCTCTTACATATCCTCTAATTACTAAAGTAGATTGTTGAGCATTATTCAAGGAATTATTTACAGAATTTAAAGAAACTTGGACAGTATCAAATTGTTCTTTGACCTCTTTTGATTTGGCTATGTTCATTTCAAGACACTTCACAATTGTGTTTGTCTAATTCAGTTGTTCAGAAGTTTTATGTACTCTGCCATCAGTGCTAGCTGCATTATCATCATTTAATACTAATGGTATTGCTTTGGCGGAATTTTGTCCTTCTCCAAGCACTATGCCTTTGTATGGGGGAAAGGTTGTAGGTGTTTCAACTTTAAGGCCATCTAATGCTATCCAAGAATGTTGAGATGAAGTGGATGCATCAATCATTAAAACCATTTGTTGCTATCTCTTTTCTAACCAGACATAGAATGAGATCCATGTGGTTTTTCCATTCTTGAGACAATTTTATTTTCTTTGGAACAGAATGACTGGAACCAAATTCTTTTGCTTTTGGATTTGTAAAAAGATCCTAATTCAACATGGCTTTAATCCACTTGGCAGGGACTCTATTTTTTTTACATCCATCCATTAAAGTGAAAAATTTGTGCATCTCCATGACTGCTAGCTTTTTGCAGTCATCCGGAACAACCAAATTGGCAATTTGGTATAAGGCCATTAGCTTGCTCAAGATAACCAAGACCATATCTTGGTTTAGCTGGTCTCATTATTGAAAACATTTGGGTTAGCCTCGGATCTTCATTTTCCAAAATAGGAATCTCATGCATCATCAAGACATGCTCTGACTCATGAGGAAATGGAATTTCTGAGCACTTAGGATTTGGACATGGATTGAAAGAAGTTGTAGGTGGGGCTTCACCAGTCCTAGGATGATGATTCTCATGGATTACCAAATCTGCAAGTTAGTTTAAAATAACTGGATACTAACACTCTCGGCATTTAATAGGATGATGATTCTCATGGATTACCAAATCTGAAAGCTGGCTTAAAATAACTGGATACTAACACTCTTGGCATTTAACTTTTAGAGAAGAAAAATATACCATCTAAACTAATTCAAACAATGAAATACGTTTGCAAATATTTACAAGAGAATTTGTGCAAACAATATCAACAAGTTCAAAGTTTCTATATAACGGAGAACTCTTGCACATTTGATCTATCCTCTTTCTATCTCTAGTAAATCTGTGGGAAAAGATAAGACGGTAAATGTTTTTAAATATCAAAAATATACTTGCACCTAGATGGTGATCATTGAAAGTTTGCTAAGTCCGACGAGTACGATTGATACCTGATTCGACTCCAGAGGAAAGGCGGATTGACTCAGCGAAAATAATTTCAATTAATTATTTGTTTATGGTTCACAAACGTATCCCATTAATATATTCATGCAACTTGCACCGCACAAACACTTTCATTGAATAATAATAGTAAAATTATTCATGCAACTTGCACAAACACTTTCAATCAATTTTTCTTGTTTCAAAATCTTTCAATTAAATATATTATTTTCTTTCATGGGAGCGGAAGTGCATCTACTCGAGGGACGTGTAGCAGGCTTAATATGATATATTAAATTGAACAAACTTCGTTTTTAATTAATTATTTTTAAATTGAACAGAGGTTCCGGTTTAAAGATGGGGACAATTTCATCAATTTAGTAGAGCAACGTGCAGCCCGTTTATCAAGATATAAGTAATTTAAATTTAACTGAGAGGATTTTTAATATAACTCAACGTGAATGTTTTAATTTCCGCTTTTAATTAAAGAATGGTTTATAATACGATTTTTTTTTGGAAATTCTGATAACGGAATATATAAACTTGACAAATTAAACTGATGTATTTGCATTACGTCCCCTGGGTATGCTAAAAGTTGACAGAAAATTCCAGCAAGCATCGGATCAGAAGTTGGCGTTTTGTTCCGAAACAAACAGATTTGGATTAATGTCGCTTACCGAATTTGACAGCTGTTATTCACTACAAAATTGTATAAATGCTTCCATCATTTCTGAAATCCTTCACATGGGATACTAGCTATTCAAGTCTACTTGAAAGTTCTGATTTTGGCTTGTGGTAGCAGTGATGTAAAGTGTAAAACCCCATGCACTGTTATTCCCGTATCCTGCTCAGGGTCACATAAATCCCTTTATGCAGCTGGCCAATGTTTTGATTTCTAGAAATGTTCTCGTCACCTTCCTTAACACAGAGTTCAACCACCAACGCCTGAATCCCGAGCCTTCTGATGAGATAAGATTCGAGAGCTTTCCCGATGGCCTTCCACCTGATCATGGCTGCACTCTCAATATTCCCCAACTCTCCGAGTCCGCGCAAACACATGGCCCTCCACACATTGAAAGAATTATTGAAAATCTGAAGCATTCGGCCAGCAGCGTTCCTCCCATCTCGTTCATCGTTGCAGATGGCAACTACTCTATTTTTATGCAGCAGATCGTCCAGAAATATGGGATTCCTTGGGTTGCCTTCTGGACACCGAGTGCTTGCGGTTTCTCTGCGTATTTCCATATGCCTTTGCTCATGGATGAAGGTTACATTCCCACCAAAGGTATGATTAGAGAAAGGGGCAATTAACTATTAATTGTTTTAATGCATTTTAATTTTTCATTTTCGCTTTAGGAACCTAAACACATTCATTTTAACCAAGGATCTAATACATGAGCCAAGAGGGATCAAATTTCTTGAAGTGCAAATTTTTTTAGAGTGCAAAAAATAATGTGTAATTTTTTATAAATTGTATTTTTGAATGTTATAGAAATTACATAACATGTGTATTGAGTCATTTTATTAGTGCAAGTGCACATTAAACTAGTTTAATGTTATTAATATATTTTTAGATATAAATAAATATTAATTAGTATAGAATATTTTATAAAAAACATTTTTTCTATATGTTTTGCTATATTAATATATATTAAGTTGATATTAAGTGTTCAAATATTTTTGAGAATTATATTATTCATTTTTTTTCTTTTAATTAGTTTAACTAAAATTATATAAGGTCATATGAAAAACTAATTTAATATGTATAATTCTTTTTTTATTAGAGACATTGATTTTATTAAGAGTTTTTTTTAAATAAATATAGTTACACATCATCTTCACACTAATTGTAGAATGAATCTTCTCCTCCCGATATAAAAATTTATTAAATACTTTATTGGATATTGATTTATGTTGTTAAGGAAAGATTTTATCACTTTTTAAAATTAAATTTCTTTATATTTAATTTTTATAGATTAATCTTTACTGTTTTTTTACGCTGTACTGTTTAAGAGAAAAATGTCATCTTTATTACGATCTGAACTATAATGTTTGAACAGACGAGAATGAGATTCATGATCAATCCAAGGGCAAACTCATCTCTTGTATTCCGGGATTGACAGCACTGCGCCTCAAAGATCTGCCCAGCTACCTGACAGGACCAGACTCCTCCGAATTTATGTTTCAATACTTCTTAAACGCGGGAAAGAGCACGCACCAGGCTTCACTAATTTTGGTTAACAGTTTCGACGATTTAGAAGGGCCGGTGTTGAGGCACCTCAACAATAAATTGTCAGGAAAAGTACTCTCTATTGGTCCTCTTTTACTGTCGGCAGGGTATACAACAGTAAACACCAACATATGGAAAGAGGAAACTCAGTGCCTTGAATGGCTGGACGAACAGAGAGTATCGTCTGTAGTATATGTATCCTTTGGGAGTATTACAGTTCTATCAGACGAGCAGTTGGCGGAGTTTGCATGGGGATTGGAGGCGAGCAATCAACCCTTCTTGTGGGTTATTCGACCGGACCTCGTTCAGGGGCAGTCGGCTGTGCTGCCTCGCGATTTCATTGAGAGAAGCAAGGGCCGTGGCTTCTTTGTTACTTGGGCACCGCAATATAAAGTGCTGTCTCACCCATCCGTGGGTGGATTTTTGACACACAGCGGATGGAACTCCACTGTGGAGAGTATATGCGCGGGAGTTCCAATGATCTGCTGGCCCTTCTTTTGCGAGCAGCAGACAAACAGAAGGTTTGTTGATCATATTTGGAAGATCGGATTCGAGATGCCCGAGGAGGTGTCCAGAGAAAGCGTGGAGGCATTGGTGAGGAGACTGATGAATCCCGACGATGAGGAAGTAGAGATGATTAGGAAAAACATATTGGAGCTCAGGGATAGCGCAACTCTAGCATGCCAGGTTGGAGGATCTTCTTACAACAACATGAATATTTTTTTTCACCAGATATTGCAGGCAACGTCATCATAATTCCGATGTGGAACTTCTTCTTGAAAAAACCCTAAAAAAACCGATTTGGAAATATGTTTCCATTAGTTGTAGGTTGCAATGAAGAATCCAGAAAAATAGACAGGACTAGATTGATTTGACAGTTGAACCTTATTTTATTTCTCCGGGTTATCAGCAAATGAAACCAAGCCCAGTTTTATAATTTAGTTGGGACTCGTTGGTCCGCCGTCCCATACTTGTCAAGTTCTGTCCCACCCCGACTGATCCCCTTCAAAGGTGAATGTACACACTGCTGAATATAATAGATATAATCGTTCAGAATTGAGCCTTGTTAAGCCGGCTCCTTTGCATGTTATCAGGCTATGTATATGCCAAGTATGTTACCTATCAGGCTTGGAATTTGACGTCCCAGATGAGGTGTTTTAAGAATTATTTAATGGTCAATTCCGAAAACTTGATTGGCAATTTTTTTTGAAACCATGGATTTCATAAATTTGATTTGACTCGATGCCCAGGCATTTAAATTTCTCGTCAGAAATTCTTGTGGTTGGGTGTAGAGGAGGGTTGAGACGAAAAAGGAAACTGGATATTGACCCTAACATGTTTGGACATTTTTAGGTTCACAATAACCGGAGGTTGGATATAAGTTCTTATTTTCTTGATGGTTTTGAAGCGCAAGAGAAGGATCTTGCACAAAAAGCGGGCGTTATTAAGTCTCTAAATGTAACACAAACAAAACTATTTATGGTTAATCTCCTTGATACACACAATTCTGTTATCTCTTACTCAATGCTAAAGAGAAATTATTAGTGAGAAATAATGAAATATATTTTGAATTTAAAGTTACATAGTAAAAAATAATGTTATCTTGAAGCTTTGTATATATATTATCATCCTTTCCAATTGGTTTTCATGAATAAATTTGTTCAAAGTGATTAGCACTTTTCTTTTCTAAATAAGAAAAATCAGTGTTATTCTCAATGGACTAAACAAATGAGAAAAAAATAAAATTAGTAATTCATTTGCAAATCCATAACAGTGTCATAGATTTCTTTGAATATATTTGCATCCCATTCCAACCATATAACACCTCCTCTCTTTTCCTCCAGTGACTTGATGAGGTTAAAGTCCCCTCCCATGAGCAACAAAGAGTCACAAGCCCATTTTCTTTCAGGGACGGACGAGGTTCCACGTTTAAGATGGAACAAATTCATAATTTTTTAGAGGGACATATAACAGGTTTACTATGATATATGTTTCAATGATGTAATGTCTAAGAATTTAGAGATTTATGCATTTTTTTCATCATGTTAATTTATTTTTATATTACAAATACATTTTAAACCATTTAAATTCACAAAATTCGTAAGTTAAATGACAAAAACTTCAAATAATTAAATACTAATCCTTTACATATATAATTTCCACCACAACCCATCATGATTAGTTTGAACTTCAATTTCAATTAACTATTTTTAATTAATAAGTTATTTAACTGACACGAACTTCAAAATAACTCAACGAGATTCATTTAATCTCTGCTTTTAATTAATCATTTTTTTATATAGACGACTGATTCCGCGAGACAATTTCATCAATTTAAGAGAAAGTGCAACACGTTTTACCAGATATATGTCAATTAAAAATAGTTGAAACGACATTCATAGTGGTCCGAACTGATTGAAAATTTGAATAAAATATAATAGCTTCCTCTGTGCCGATTTTTTCTGATTGATATCCAATTATTCCTACTCTATGAGATAGATATGATATATTTGCATTATGTCCCGCCAGAGATTCCAATAATCTTGGGAGATTATGGGCATGTGAAGCTGATATATTTGTATTAATCTTGGGAGATTTTGGGCATGTGAGGCTGATATATTTTTATTAGGTCCAATGTGTATTAAAAGTTGACAAAAGATTCCAGCCAAGATCGGATCAGAAATTGGCGTTTTGTTTAATTCATATTTCAGGAAGCCATGAAATGGTAAATTCACTGGAATTTGATTACAAAACGTGGTTTGGAATTTGAGAAAAATTATTTTGTTTGATAAAAATTAAGTTAAAGATGGAATTTTAACTTGGTTAAATAAAGAAATGATCTCTAGTCTTATATTAGATTTATAGTTAAAATAAATCTATGTTAATTAAAAAAAATTACCTCTACTTATTTATCAAGAAAGAGATACATAATACAAATATAATTCACATATTTCAGGATAACTATATAATCATGCTAATGAAACTTCAACCCCTCGTTAACCCCCTAGTTAAAAAATTATCATAAGTTTCATTAGTTATTTCAAGATAACTAGATATAATCATGCTAATGAGACTTCAACTTGATTTAAAAAGTTATCATTCAATTCATATTTCAACAAAACTTTATATAGTCATGTTAACGTTAATGAGCCTTGAATCTAAATGAAAAAGTTACCATTAAATTCACAAAAAAAATTGTACTTGTAGAAAACCCAAATAAGTTGTTTACATATGAAGTTTGTTTGTTTACCTACTGAAGTTTATTTCTAAATATGTAAACAAACTTGAATTTGAATGATAGTTGTTCACCGAGAGTACGTGTTCGGCAAGCCACAACAATGGGACAGGCTCCTCCCTTGAGACTTGGCGTTGAGCTTATATGTATGTTGTGTGTAGTTTGGCATGTGATTAAAACCCTGCAAAGAGACCCGAAAAAATAATGGGGCAGGCGTCGACGAAGCTACCATGCTAAACTTTGTGAAACTTTTTGACCAAGGCAGGCAACAGCGCGTTAAAGGTTCTCACCCCATCGCAATATTACAACAAATGCCAGAGAAATCATCATTTGAATATTGAATACTAAGTCAATCCCAATGAAATCATTATTTGAATATTAAACACTTAGTCATCAAGATTGCTTGATGACTCTAAACTTTTCTCTGACCATTCAGTCTATATCAAAGATCCAGGGATCACGTACAGTCTTCCTAGCAGCACATATACAGTAAAAAAATCAAGCAGGGAATAATTTGTTGTTGATAAAGATAATGACTATAAACACATTGATAAAGAAAAAGTTGCTCAGGGAAATCAAGTAAATCCAATCAAATGATTTTATACATGTGTCAGGTTTCACTTCGCTATTAAAGTCGGTAGTGAGGAAGCAACTATAAAGTATAGTTGGGCTTGCTATTACATAAACAGTTAGAAATAATTAATTCCTACTTGTCTATGGTTGTAGTTCTCCATTTGAGGAGTTTGTTTTTACATAATAGGAATTTAGTTTTTCTAGAGAATCTCTCAACCACACTACTTCCTATCTTGAGACTATTGCTTGTATAAATATGTTTGTAATTTCCTCATTCACAATATAATAAAATATATTGTTGTGTGCTATTTTATCTTGGTATCAGAGCCTGAGGGCTGACCCCTCTTGGGCTTGGCCCATCCTGGGCTGAGGAAATAAAAGAGTATTTTTTTTAATTTTTAGTTTGTCCATCGAGCATCGAACAGGGTTCCGGTGAACAAGGTTCAGAGATCTCATCTGCCTGCAATGTCGGTTGTTGAGATCATATTTGTGCAACTTCTTTTCGTTGTTGCAGCTCGATAATCAGCGTGAAGAGCAAGTAGTGGAGATCGATCTTCCATGTGTCTGGTGAAGAGCTGGACTGGTGGATCTGCTTGTCGGTGATGGCTTGATTGCTACAGTGGAAGTCAATCAAGTTGATTGGTGGTAGTTTGGCCATCATTTGGCTGTGGTTTCATGTGGCAGATGTGGCAGCAACCTTTGTAAGGCTGTGGCATCCCTGTGTGGATGTGTTGCACGTTTAGTGGATCTAAAGACATGAATCTTTATTGGCTTAAATGTTATTTACGTTGTTCCCAAAACTGTTAGTTATCCCTTCAAGTTGTCACTGTTTGTTTACTGTCCTCCAAGCTAATATTATTTTTCCGAAGATCAAGTGCTGAGGACATAGAGTTTATTTTTTATGATACTATAGTTATTTATTGTAAGGTCGATTTGTGCTCATAGAAGATGTCTGATCCATGAAAGGCCAGATTATTTCACTAAGAAGGCCGAGTTATTGAAGGAAGAGTCTCCCGATTATTATGCCATATCTACTCCTTGAAGTAGGGTGAAATCATGGGGAGACCGAGTTTTGCTAATCCTAAAAGAAGCCTAATTGTGTTGTTAAAGGAGGCCGAGTTTAGATCCTTGAAGGGCCAAGTTCTCTTACCCCCAGCAGACCAAATTTCCTTGTGATGTTCAAATTATTTTGAAGCATTGAATCCCTTCTGTGGCTAGGCCGAATCGTACTGAAGTATTTGTCTAAAGGTGGTCAAATTTCTTCACTGTTTGGGTAGAAATTCCTCATATATATTACATGAAGATCGAATTGCTATGTACAGGACGAGATCTTCCTTGGGTTCGTGTTTAATTGGATGGCATATCTTTGTTTTTTATTGAGGCCGAATTGTGGAGTCCAAGTTCAATTTGCTGAGGGGGCTGTATCATCTCATTTGCCAAAACGAGATTCTATGTGAACCGAGTTTGGAATATTTGGAAGCTCAATTATTGGGCTACGCTGAGAACTTTGGAGGACAAATTTGCTGAAGATCATATTCATTGGTTGGACCGAGATCATTTCTTCCTTCAGGCCGGGTTATTCTATTTATTGCCAGTGTTGTGACGAGGTTCATCATTTTGGGAATATATACTCTAGTCTTAATAAGTGGTCTGAATCATATGGTGGACTTTTCAAACCATCTGCTTATTTGGAAGAATGAGCTGCAAGAGGATTTCCCCTGAGTGCACTCGTTGCTACTAAAAATTTTGGATTTCACCTGTAATATGTACATGCCCGAGAGCATTTTATTATCAAAGAAGCAAAGTTGAAAAACATTTCACACTAGAGCCTTGGCCACTAATATAGTTACTTTTCCTTGGTGGGTTGAGGTCCTGAGCAAGGTCAAAGCTTATTTTGTGCATCCAAATTATGCAGATCTGTGGAGATCTGAGTGCTTGGTGGAGATCTGCATGCTTGAGGTAACCTAGTGATCGATCTACATGCTTGTTGGATTGGTTTGTGGTTGTTGTGGAAACTTTTGTTGCTGCAGACCTACAGATTGAAGTGTGCTTCGGTGAAGATTGCATCTGTGTGGCAAGCTTTCAATCCTAGGATCGGTCGAGGGAAAGAAAGCCACTGGATTGTTGCAGAGCCTATTCAGGGTTGCTGCAATGGGTGGACCTCTAGGTTCATGGATTCGACTGTTTTCCTTATATTTCATAAATCAATACCTCTGTATCCAATCGTTCTAATATAGGAACATCAGGATATTTTGTTTTTTTTGCATTTTCTGCTTTGTTTCTGGTTCCTAGAGAAGCCAAGGTGGAGAATGTGGGTGAATTCCCTGTTTTGGAGAGTTTGTTTCAGCGCTTGTGTCGATTGATTTTAGGCTATTGGATGAGGATTTTACTGTGGATGCCTTCTTGATCAAGTTTGGGCATTGATTTTGTCGTTGTAGAGATCAGAATTCTCTCGTAGGTGCCAAGATCCAACAGGGTTTTGATGTCGGTGCCATGATCTGGATGGTATCTGTATGTGCTGCTGAGATCTAATTGATATACAATTGTATTTTGAAATATTTGTTGTGTAGCACCATACAAGCGACTAGATTTGAAAAATGCTTGAAGCGTTACCTTCTTGTTTTGGAGAATCAGGAGATGTCCTTGGATTATCATTTCACTATCGAACCAGAAGTGGGCGAATCAATGCTCTAAATGAAGCTGGTGGCTGGAAAGATCACACAACTGTGGAAGATATGGATTTGGCTGTTCGGGTGCAGGCTTCGAGATGGCAGTGGAAGGCTTGGCCAAGGCAGATATGGCCGAGCGATAAGGGCCCAGAGTTTCATGATACTCTTGGGGCTTGTTAGCGTTTGAGATTTCACCTAGGCTGAGATAGACAAACCTCAAAGCTACATCAAACCATTTCACCTCGTAGCTAGCCCTACGAGGTATGAGAAGGCTCTCTCGGGTCAAAACTCGATGGATTTTGTCAATAGGATGAGTTGACCAATTAGGAACAAGGATTTTAGGCTATTAAACTGATAAGGGGGATTGATTTGAAGTTTTTGGGTTTTTTGTTGGCAATTGGAGGGAGTGCAATTCAGGGTGGGGGGTTGAGCTCAGTTTTTGCAGGTGGGTCTTTGGGGCAAGGTAGGAGTTTATGCTGATGCCTTTAGCTGAAAAAGATGATCAAGGAGGAAAGGAGAGAGGCTAAAGAGGGTGAACAATGAATTCGAA
Source organism: Pinus taeda (assembly GCA_000404065.3). Classification (NCBI taxonomy): domain Eukaryota; kingdom Viridiplantae; phylum Streptophyta; class Pinopsida; order Pinales; family Pinaceae; genus Pinus; species Pinus taeda. Next base: position 58,925 of record APFE030523901.1, on the reverse strand, counting down.
TCCTCTCTAGACAGTGGAAAACATAAATTTTAAACAAAATTGAAAGCTGAGCATGGCATGCATGAATTCAAACTTTTTCACTTCTTTTGTTTAAATAGCAGCAAGAGATTAAGAAATGGAACACATAAACACACTTACAATAACAGTAGGAAACACA
>APFE030523901.1:0-58259 GCA_000404065.3 Pinus taeda | reverse complement strand
ATAAGGATCATGAAATTCGAGCACACTGGAACTTAGCTCACCCAATGGATTACTTCTCTTCTCCTCATACCAGGAATGCAAATGTTGATCTAAGCCTTGTGACGAGGCCTCTACTAAAAATGACAAAGAAACTGGCTGCCGGATCAAATTCATATCAACACATGTTTCAAGCTCACCTGTAGCTAATGGAGAAAGACTTTGACTGCAAACCTCATCCAAAACATCAGCTATTGGATCATGAAAAACTTGAAAATACTGCTGCAATGTATCCATTGAAAATGTATGACATCCTTCTAGCTATTCATCTTTTTCTTGAGAGATTTTATGAAGATTCTGCCTTATAAACGAGCCAAAAACAAAGGTATATAATCTTCCCAGTATCATCAAATCATGTTTTCATCTCACATTCATCTATAATCTTCCTCAATTTCATTTGGTGGCTGCAAATCTAATTGCTACAGGCTGCTCAAGAAGTTATGTCTCGTCCTAACTATCACTCAGAGATTGTTGATGTTTATAGGCAGATATTACCATGCAATCCCCCCAAAACTGAATGATTCGAAACAAAAAGGTAGAGAACCTTCTTGTATCATTTGATCAAATATGTCAACTTCCATGCCGTCATCTGCAACTTGACAATCAAAGGCATTCGGGGGCTGCAAATATGGATATGAAAAATCTTGAACAAGGTTTTCATTGCCCTCAAGATGGTCTAAATCAAGACTTGTTGACAACTGATTTCTGATTGCATGGAAGTTGTCTCTAATGAACTGACATTAATCAAAACAAAAAGGTAAAGATCCTTCACTTACTTCAAAATTTGCTGCACTTTCCTCATTAATGTCACAGCTGATATGTGATAGTTGAACATTGTTTTCAAACTGCTAAAAATGAACTTCTTCCTCCCACAAACTAGCTGCTGATTCGTCTGCAAGATTAGCTTCTTTTTGGAGAACATAATCATCATCATACTGATAAAAATGAGGCAAATCATCATCAAACATACACATCATATCAACAGCTCTCTCTTCTTCACAATGATCTATAAAACAATCACTATGACAACTGGGATAAGAAACAAAATGTTTTGGATCAGGAACTTGTTCTTCTTCAATCAGCGAGCCATGAACATCATAATCATTCCTTGAGTTGATCTTGTCCATCATCCTTTCTACTGCACTTACCAAAAAATCAAATTTCATGTCTAGAGATGTTGATTCGGTCGGATCTATGTTTTTCATCTCTTCTTCCTTCATCCTTGCCTTTCGGATCAACAGATGTGCCTCTACATTTACTGCATTGTTTTGCATTTCGTGAAGTGTTGCAATATCTCTTTCTCTCAACTGAAACTCCATCTCAGGATCAAAGGCACCCGGATAGTGCAAGAGAGCAGATCTAGGAGTAGGCCTTATATCAGCTGGCATTGAATAATAAACTTGGTTAAATCTGGCCGAAAACTGTTGTACTGTCTCCCCTGGCAATCTTTTCAGCTGGTTATATTCTTCTACAATCAAGAAAAGGTTTTGCCCGATCATCCACCTGTCGAGAAAAACTTTGACAAACTGCTGGAAATCTGAGATGCTTGCATCAGGCAGGGTTTTGAACCAACTCTTCACTTTGGCTTGCAAAGAAAGAGCAAAAAGCCTTATACTAACATCTTCTTCATCAACTTCAAAAAGGTCTAGAAAATTCTCCAAATTCTGCACATGTTGCTCAGCGTTGACATTCTTACTTTCACCATCAAACCTCGGCAAGTATAGATCATAATTTTTGGGGAAAGCATGAAGAACAGAAGGTAAAAAAAGAGGTTTATACCGATCTGGAATTTTACAAGGTGTAGAGATATGTACAGCAGGTATAGAATCAAACTTGGTCGCTTGAGGTTCACCACAAAATTCGGAAAAAGGATCTTGATCAAGCTCAAAGGTATGCAAATCTTTGGAATTCACGATCTTCAAAGGGAAAGAATCAACTGTAGGCCGAGGATCTCTTCTCAAGCATAGTATACTTTGCAAAGCCTTCTTGACATTCTTGGGAAAAGAGAAGAAATAATTTATGACAAAGAACAAAATGTCTTGGATGAAATTCCAACTTGAATACTTGATATGTTCATCTTGTCCGTTCATGTTTTTGCTGGTCAGGATCATCCTCCAGTGGAGTCTTTGGATCAGATCTCAAAACTGATTTAGAGTCGCCAAGTGAATGATTTCATCCTTTCAAGTGTTTGATCGTTGTTCACCATCAACAATCAGATCTGAACTTGATACATGTACTGGGGTAAAGTGTCAATGAAGTGCTAATTTCAAAAGCTCACGGAGATCGACTGAAGCATCGTTTATCTACTAATGCTGATGTAAAGCAAGAGCGCTTTCGAAGGCTACCTGACATATCTTCAGATTCCATCTAAGACTTATGAAATAACACGTCAATGAGCAAACGATAAGTTTGTTCTCCCCAGTATGGTCGCCAATATGTTAGTGTTTGAGATTTCACCTAGGCTGAGATAGACAAACCTCAAAGCTACATCAAACCATTTCACCTCGTAGCTAGCCCTACGAGGTATGAGAAGGCTCTCTCGGGTCAAAACTCAGTGGATTTTGTCAATAGGATGAGTTGACCAATTAGGAACAAGGATTTTAGGCTAGTAAACTGATAAGGGGGATTGGTTTAGAGTTTTTGGGTTTTTTGGTGGCAATTGGAGGGAGTGCAATTCAGGGTGCGGGGATTGAGCTCAGTTTTTGCAGGTGGGTCTTTGAGGCAAGGTAGGAGTTTATGTTGATGCCTTTAGCTGAAAAAGATGATCAAGGAGGAAAGGAGAGAGGCTAAAGAGGGCGAAAAATGAATTCGAATCCTCTCTAGACAGTGGAAAACATAAATTTTAAACAAAATTGAAAGCTGAGCATGGCATGCATGAATTCAAACTTTATCACTTCTTTTGTTTAAATAGAAGCAAGAGATTAAGAAATGGAACACATAAACACACTTACAATAATAGTAGGAAACACACCATCAACATAATAATCCACAAGAATCCACAATGAAATCTGCAAAACCCTGGCCTTCCTTTTCCTCAAATTGCAGAAAATACAAGTCACAAATACAATAGCACTTCTCCCTCTAGAGTCCAACCATGAAAATGAGAAAGAGAAGGCATAATATAGGAAGTCTAACTCCTTTCCCCACCTCTAGGGGTCGAGCTCAGCTTCCTAGGAGCTGTTACAACTAATTCTAAATCAGTCACCAGATAATAGGCCAGCTCAACAACTTGCCTCTAAAAGTTAGGAAGCCTATCCATGCATTAAATATTCACTATTTACATCAAAGAAGCTTCTAGAAGAGGTAAAGAAGAGTAAAAGTATCTAATTCCATGAAATTTACATAATAATTCATCAATTACATGCCCAAATAATCAACCAAAGTGAAAACAGTGCTTAGCTGGCCGAACTGGTCAAAAACTGGCAAATTTTGCTTGACTGGTCGCACCTCTGGCTTCACTGGTCGCACCTTTTGGCAGCTCTGTTTGAGGGCCTTCCCGGAGTCCAAATCAGGTGCAGGATATCTTTTTGGAAAGGTCTAGAAGTCTACTTTCCAACCCAACTGGAATTTCTGAATTGGAGTTGATTTGACCCCTCAAAAATCAAATCTCCCAAGACTGCTTTCTGCAACTCAAAAAAGGGGCAGAAAGTCAACATTTGCCTGTATTTTGAGCTTTTGGGTGCCCAAATCTTCACAAAATTTGAAACCATTTCATAGGCAAGTGTACTTTTGCATAACAAATCCAACAATGTAGATTTTTCCCCGTTCCGAGCTGTATCGACGACTGGTCTCGTACGGGGTGAGACCGCTCGAGTGGCCAAAACCTGTAAAATTCCCAAAAATGCCAAAAATGCCTCAAAATTCTCAAAATCTCTTGGGTTTGCCACTGGGAGGAAGATAATGAGTACCATGGTGAGTGAGAGAAGAAACATGACATGTAACGAAAACCATTCATTGCCAAAGGATAAGCCTGCAATGCTGCCAAAGAAGTAGATTCATGTCTCCTATGGTGACCACCTTTCTTACGAAGCCTCTGCTGTACCTCCACCTCTGTAGATGATGAATGGTCATCACCTGGCTCATAAATCTCGGTGTCTGACATGGTTTTGGAACAAGATGAGCAAGCTAAAAGATAAATAAAATTGTTGCCTCTGCCTGCAAAATGCTGAGAAGTATGTTGCTTTCAAGGGGAAAAAATCATAAGGGAAATGTTAGGGGAGGGATTTTTAATAAGGAATGGGAAATAAAAACAGGGATTTTTAGGGAAAATTCACAAAATGTAACACATATCATCTCATCATTTTTAAGAAATCATTTGCAACGAAACCATGTATGATAGGGACCAAGGGAAAGAACATATGTTATGACAGGGGTATGGGACAACATTGTTCATTTGATTTTTGTCCTTTAATGAAGCAAATTCTGTTGTCTGAAAGGAATTCATATACATTTGGTGATAAGGGAAAAAGGGCTTCATTTATATTTTTATCACACAGAGAAAAAGGGATTTCATTCTTCAAAAGGCAAAGAGTAAAAGGGAAAACAGAGTTTCGGTTTAGGAATACACAACAACATTATTTTTGCATACCCTAACCACAGCAATATGTCCATTTCGAATATATACACAGTTGCATTCTTTAATGTTTCTTTTTATAAACCTCATAACAGCAGCCTGCGTCTTTTTTTTTATACCCAACAATATCTCTGTTTTTCATATTTGGGTCATTTTGGCAATTTATTTTTATTTTTCTTTTCACATTTTTTTTTTTTTATATATATTTTTATTCCTTTGTTTTATTTCCTTGCTGTAGGTGCATTTAATTTGCTTGTTGTGGGAAGGAGAAGGGCATTTTAGGGTTTGTTTGGAATATGAAGGGTATTAGGGTTTAGTGAAGAAATTTGGGAAGGGAAAGATTTGGTAGGAATATGGGATGGGAACCTTGTATTTCTTGCAAACGAAATAAATGAAATAATAAGATAAACATGTAGCAACATTTGTGAATTTAATTGACAAGGAAACAAGGATGGGATAAGAGGGATTTAATCCTTGAAAAACAAACAAACCCTAGCACATTTGCCTACATTAACAACAGCTTAAATTCACCATTTCTCTTGCAAATTTTTGAAGAAGAAAACCATTAGACACATCATCATTCAATCATCACTTGCCATCATGGATAAATTTAGAGCCTACCTGGTCGATTTATCAGTTTGGGAGGGCGATTTAGAGTGATTTGGCAAGTTTCTGGCGAATACAGTCTGATTGGTCGCACCCCAAACTCGACTGGTCGCACCTCTCTGAGTGGTCGCACCAGTTCAAAAATTGCACTGTGGGAGCAGCTCTGACTAGTCGCACCTGCCCAACTGGTCGCACCTCTATTTTGACTGGTCGCACCCCTATTTCAGGAGGCTTTTGGAGGCCTTCCCGGTGTTGGAATTGGGCGCAGCATGGCTCGTTGGAAAGGTATTTGAGTCTACTTTCCAACCTAAGTGGAATTTTTCAATTTGGAGTTGATTTGACCTGTAAAAAATCAAATCTCCCAAGACTGGTCAAAAAGTGCCAAATGAGGCTGCCTGAAAGAAGAGTGTTGTTGCAGGCAACTTTTGAACGCCTTCCTCAACCCCAAATTGAGCTCATGATAGCTCATTAGAAATCTATTTGTGTCTAGTTATCATTTTAGCCATCAAGAAAATCATTTGGCCAACCAAGCTAGGAGAAAACTTGATTTTCCCAAGGTCACTTCAGAGGTGTCTTTGATTCTCCTGAGGCAACGGTATTCTTGACATTTCTCTCAAACCATGACACCTGTGTAAAAAGTGAAGGAGTTTTTTCTTCTTTGGCATGTTATGGACAAAAACCTCTCTCAGGTTCCCAAAATTCATCTTTGATTGCTCTGAAACATTATTTGAGTGCGACTTGTCCCGATGTGTGAAACAAGGAATTCTGTCGAAATGAAGCGAGATGAAGGGGATAGGGGGCTTATAAATTCTTGGGGAAATTTGTGGGAGTAGGGAGGGATGTTAGGAAGTATGGGAAAGTGGAATCTTAGAGATTGAGTGAGGGGAAGGGGTCCAAAAGGGAAAAACACAGGCCAAAACTAGAAAATTGCCAAGTTGTAGCTAGAAACTAGGGTTTGTGCAAAAATGAGGAATTTGGCGGATCTAAGGGATGGGAAGTGTTTGATAAGGTACTTTAAGGATAGGGGAAGGTGTATGAACATCTGGAAACAAGTTTTGCCGATGATTTGACCATCCAAGAGAAATTGCCTTCAAAACCCTAGGAGAGGGAAATGAGCTTGCCTAGGCACAACTGAAGCATGAATAAGACGTAAAATGACTCATTAGACACTGACATGATAATGAAAACCCTATGAATGATGATAGACTCATATAAATGATGACATAGACCGCCATTTGGACAACTTTAGAAGGAGTGAAAGCAAACCCTAGACCTAATGCCTAATGACCAAATTTTACTTGAAGACTCACTGAAATGACAAAATTTGAACTTAACACTTCAAAATAACTTTGTAAGAGCATGTTTGATCACTGGAGGAAGTCTGGAAAGACTGACACTAACAGGGCTATCCTAACTAAGCTGAATCCTGGAAAATTTAGCCCAAATAATACCAGGGTTTTCAGCTATGCTGAGCTCTACATCACCACCAAGGGTTTCTGCAAGGATGAGCTGCTTGGAAGTGGGGGATTCGGTCGGGTTTACAAGGTGGTTTTGCCTAGCGATGGCTCTATTGTGGCTGTGAAATGTATTTCCAAGAACGGCAAGCGCAACAGCCTGGAGAAGACCTTTGAGGCTGAGCTTGCGACCGCTGGGCAGCTGTGGCACAAGAATCTAGTGTCGCTCAAGGGCTGGTGCTTTGAAGAACAAAATAACTTCTTTTGGTTAACATGAAAGTTATTTTTTATTTCTTGGAATCATGGATAAAATTATTATGCCTTATTGAGCCTAGCTAACTCAATTTAGGTAAAGTTATTTTGTTAGAATTCGTGACTCTAACGAATGACACGTTAAGCATGGAGTTCTAAGAAGTTATTTGACAAAGATGCCCAAGATGTGAACTATGAAAAGATGGGATAAAGGAGCAACGACAATGTTTATGGTGGACAACAAAGTAGATGTTTGTTTGAGTTAGTGTGGTTTGTGGAATAGACTCCCTATCATGTTATAAGCAAGTCCAGTTGTTGTAATAGTCATTGTATGTACCCAGAAACTCTAAAATGTGGAATGAAATGTAAGTTTTAAACGCATCTAAAAGTTCGTGGTGATCTTAAAACCACTTTGTAATGGTTTATGGTCAGCCTGAAACCATCTTTTGTCATTGTAAAGTGAGGGTTGGTGGTGAGCTAGAAACCATCTATAGAGTTTTTGTGGCTGAAGTGCTTTTCTGACTAGCTTTACTTTGTGGCAGAATCGCCTCTGTGGCTTGAGGTGCCTTTGTGGCTGGGTGTACATGAGAGCTTTGTGCTCAATTGAGCAGGTGGACTGCAGAACACTTGGCTTGGACTCAGATGATTTTTAATTTTCTGAGTAGAAGGGGAATGGCGTGCTTTCGCACTGACAGTCATGCCAGGATGCGCAATTGGCACGTCTGTTAGGCCATTAATAGTGCCACCGCGCCAAAATACCAGACTGGTGCGGAATTTTACAGAAAGATCGTGCCAATTCACCTTCAAGGGGATCTGCAGGAATCCTCATCTTCGTTTGACGATTTGTGTGAGGAGGCAGATCGGAGAAGTTGTGGATCTGTCCGAGGGAGGCAGATTGTGTTTTGGAGGTTCCGTACATGTAATTCGCCTGATGGTGGTGGATTTGACTATCATGACAAGTAGTTATTAAGGGGGGGAGTTAGAAATAATTAATTCCTACTTGTCTATGGTTGTAATACTCCGTTTGAGGAGTTTGTTCCTACATAATAGGAATTTAGTTTCTCCTAGTTTAATGTGTGGTTGAGAGAATCTCTCAACCACACTACTGTACGTCTAAGATAGAATTCCTATCGTCAGACTATTGCTTGTATAAATATGTGTGTAATTTCCTCATTCACAATATAATAGAATATATTGTTGTGTGTTATTTTATCTTAAACCCAAGAAGAAAACATAAGGTTAACATATCAACCACTGCTCAGATCACTCAATATTTATTTATTTTCTAGGAAATAAGCATGAGATCACTCGATATTTATTTATTTGAAGTGTTAAATTTTTGTCCCAAAAATTATAGGAACATATTTACAGTCCATTGATATTGTAACATACCAAGAGTAAGGGAGGATTTCTCATACAGGAAAAAGAATAAATTGTTGCAAAGGTAAATGTCATATAGTTTTCTAGCAGCACCATAGATATATTAATGAAATAAAATTTTCCATACTTCATCACTTTCCAACAAAATATGACAAAAGATCTCACATATAAACATTTTGATTTCATTTTATGAGTGTCAGCTGCAGAGATGAACAATACAGGCCACAACTTGAGCCCAAAATTTCAATCATTCCTTCACTTGTTGGGGATGGTCTCCTGTGTTGGATATTTTCCAATTGGAAATAAGAGATTGTGCATAGCCCTCATTGTTTGGAGAATCCTTGTTAACAACTGTAGACACTAGACATGATTTCTAATGGTGGTCATCTTGAAACTGTTGGACGATTGCATAACATAACTCCAAGGCTAGCAAGGTATTGAGAGCTCATACATTTCTTCATAATTGAAACCAAATCCTATATCTAGACACCCATTCAACTCATCTAAGTCCATATTTGTAATCTTCCTTATTTTCCGTGTACTAAAAGTATGTCTCAAAGCTGAATAAGGAGAATCAACCTTGGCCTCTATGCTGACTTAGTCAGAAGTTGTCTTAGAGGACTCTCTGCCCGCGCATGTTCGTATCCTGCCGTCCACGCCAAATGTTAAGCTCAATTAATTTTTTCCAGCTATAACCTACAGTTATGGAACTAAACTGCAGTCTTTCCTTAATTTTTGGAAACCAACTGGAGTAATTTCCTTAAATTAAGGAAATCAATTGCAGTTAATTAATTTTCTGGTTGGAGCTTTTGAAGTGGTCCATTACTCCATCTGGAGTTCTCTACCTTGATTTGTGGAACACCTGACACATAGCTTTTAGAAGCTTGATGGAAGCTTGGCTATAAATTCATTTGTTTGGTCCCCAAGCTAGCATCTCAATCCCCTTCAGTTGTTTACACCATCTAGCTGAGAGAGCATAGCTTGGAAGTGCCTTCAGATTTTCTGTGATTTTTCCTTTTGCTTGGATTGAAGCTAGAGTGCTGTTTCAGTGAAAAAGCAAGTGGACTGTGGTTTACAGCAAGAGCATTATCAATGACTGGAGGTAATCCTAGACATCTAAAGTTTCATTTTTAGATTCTTTAATTCCGCATATAAAATCGTTGTTGCAAATAATTTTTCTTACAACAAATTCATAATTTTTTAAAGGGATATATAACAGGTTTACTATGATATATGTTTCAATGATGTAATGCCTAAGAATTTAGAGATTTATGCATTTTTTTCATAATGTTAATTTATTTTAATATTAAAATACATTTTAAACCATTTAAATTCACAAAATTCCAAGTTAAATGACAAAAACTTCAAATAATTAAATACTAATCCTTTACATATATAACTTCCACCACAACCCATCATGATTAGTTTGAACTTCAATTTCAATTAACTATTTTTAATTAATAAGTTCTTTAACTGACACGAACTTCAAAATAACTCAACGTGATTCATTTAATATCTGCTTTTAATTAATCATTTTTTATATAGACAACTGATTCCGCGCTCCGGGTTTTACCCGATATATAGTTGAAACGACATTCATAGTGGTCCGAACTGATTGAAAATTTGAATAAAATATAATAGCTTACTCTCTGCCGATTTTTTCTGATTGATATCCAGTTATTCCTGCTCTATGAGATAGATATGATATATTTGCATTATGTCCCGCCAGAGATTCCAATAATCTTGGGAGATTTTGGGCATGTGCGGCTGATATATTTGTATTAGGTCCAATGTGTATTAAAAGTTGACAGAAGATTCCAGCCAAGATCGGATCAGAAATTGGCGTTTTGTTTAATTCATATTTCAGGAAGCCATGAAATGGTAAATTCACTGGAATTTGATCACAAAATGTGGTTTGGAATTTGAGGAAAAATATTTTCTTGGATAAAAACTAAGTTAAAAGATGGAATTTTAACTTGGTTAAAAAAGAATATACATAAAGAAATGTGATCTCTAGTCTTAGATTTATAGTTAAAATAAATCTATGTTAATTAAAAAAATTGCCTCTGCCTACTTAATTCAAGAAAAAGATACATAATACAAATATAATTCACATATTTCAAGATAACTATATAATCATGCGAATGAAACTTCAATCCCTAATTAAAAAATTACCATTAAATTCATATTTCAAAATAACTAGATATAATCATGCTAATGACACTTCAACTTCATTTAGAAAGTTATCATTCAATTCATATTTCAACAAAACATATTTCAACAAAACTATTTATATTCATGTTAATGTTAATGAGCCTTGAATCTAAATGAAAAAGTTACCATTATATATAGTCCTGTTAATGTTAACGAGCCTTGAATCTAAATGAAAAAGTTACCATTAAATTCACAAAAGAAGTACATTGTACTTGTAGAAAAACCAAATAAGTTGTTTACATATGAAGTTTGTTTGTTTACCTATTGAAGTTTATTTCTAAATATGTAAACAAACTTGAATTTGAATGATAGTTGTTCACCGAGCCACAACAATGGGGCAGGCTCCTCCCTATAGACTTGGCGTTGAGCTTATATATGTGTTGTGTGTAGTTTGGCATGTGATTAAAACCCTGCAAAGAGACCCGAAAGTATAATTAGCCTTAAAAATAATGGGGCAGGCGTCGACGAAGCTACCATGCTAAACTGTGTGAAACTTTTTGACCGAGGCAGGCAACAGGGCGTTAAAGGTTCTCACCCCATCGCAATATTACATCAAATGCCAGAGAAATCATCATTTGAATATTGAATACTAAGTCAATCCCAATGAAATCATTATTTGAATATTAAACACTTAGTCATCAAGATGGCTTGATGACTCTAAACTTTTCTCTGACCATTCAGTCTATATCAAAGATCCAGGGATCACGTACAGTCTTCCTAGCAGCACATATACAGTAAAAAAATCAAGCAGGGAATAATTTGTTGTTGATAAAGATAATGACTATAAACACATTGCTAAAGAAAAAGTTGCTCAGGGAAATCAAGTAAATCTAATCAAATGATTTTATACATGTGTCAGGCTTCTCTTCGCTATTAAAGTCGGTAGTGAGGAAGCAGCTATAAAGCATCGTTGGGCTTGCTATTACATAAACCCAAGAAGAAAACATCAGGTTAACATATCGACTACTGCTCAGATCACTCAATATTTATTTATTTTATAGGGAATAAGCACGAGATCACTCCATTATTTATTTAGGGGAAGTGTTAAATTTTGGTCCAAAAAGTTATAGGAACACATTTACAGTCAATTGATATAGTAACATATGGGGAGTAAGGTAGGATTCAGAGGATTCCCCATACAGGAAGAAGAATAAATTGTTGCAAATGTAAATGTCATATAGTTTTCTAGCAGCACCATAGATATATCAATGAAATAGAATTCACCAGACTTTATCACTCTCCAACAAAATATGACAAAAGATCTCGCAAATTAAGCCTCAAATAGACATTTTGATTTCATTTTGTGAGTGTCAACTGAAGAGATGAGAAATACAGGCCACAACTTGAGCCCAAAATTTCACTTGTTGGGAATGGTCTTCTGGGTTGGATATTTTCCGATTGGAAATAGGAGATTGTGCATAGCCCTCATTGTTTGGAGAATCCCTGTTAACAAGTGTAGACACAAGACATGATTTCTAATGGTGGTCATCTTGAAACTTTTGGACGATTGCATAACATAACTCGAAGGCTAGCAAGGTATTGAGAGCTCATACATTTCTTTTGAATTGAAACCAAATCCCATATCCAGACACCCATTCAACTCATCTAAGTCCATATTTGTAATCTTCCTTACTGTCGGTGTACTAAAAGTATGTCTCAAAGTTGAATAAGGAGAATCAACCTTGGCCTCTATGCTGGCTTAGTTAGAAGTTGTCTTAGAGGACTAGAAATCAATGAAATAAGTATAATCGCAACACAAATCCTCTTATAGAGCTTGATCTCTTTTCCTTTTCCAAGCCTTCTCATGCCATTTTTCTCTACAAGCCCTATATAGGCTTCCTCTACTTCTAGATTTCTTAGATTGACTGAAATCTCTGCACGGGTCTACATCTACGTAGACTACATCATTTGGCTTGCTGAGAGGCTTACTTATATCAGAGAGTAGGGACTTGTTGTTGTACCTTGAGATAACAGATGCTAGAATCCATCATTAGACAATGAGTCTTTCTTTTTCCTTCCCCTCAATCCCTGAGTTCTTGATGCAAAAATTCAACTCTCTATACACCACAAAATCCTTAATTTTGTAGTAATCTAAATTATCTCAAAAATCTATATAGTTCCCAATCTTCTAAAACTTGCAGTACAAGGCCTCAAAACCTCAAATCGCAACCTTATACCCTTTTCACACACCACAAACAAAACACACTCTAATTTGCCAGTCCCAGTCCCAGAGAGAACCAAAATGACCACCAGAAGGGTATCTAAAAGCAATTAAAAGATGACAAGGTTGAGTCCTAGACCCCACTCACTCCATTCATCCATCATTAATTTATCTTTCAAACAAAAAACTAATCGATACATTTGTTGAGAATGATCTGTGATTTCTTTCATCCTAAGAGCGACCATAGAATATTATAATTGGATGAATTCAAATATCCAATAGAATTTTCTCCATCTCATTCATGCCTATTAAATTTTGATGATTTGATATGGTCAATTTAAAAGGCTTAGTTTAAAGTATTTATGAGTTAGTCCTTTTATGATGGACTACTTATCCAAATCATTACATGTTTTGGTGAGCAGATTCTACTCTTCCAAATTGTGTTACTATTTCTGTGTGTAGTTCATCCAAACAATGCCAGCGAAACAACCTCTTTGGTCTCAACCCAAAGGTTGATATAAGTGAAGTATGTTTAGTAGATGCACAATTTAGTATCATTCCTATCATCCTCATTTTATTTCAATTGTTTCCAAAAGTAGTAGGCTCATTTGTTTTGAAACATTTCTATGGTGTATCATCAACCCTCTCTCCTTTATTTGAGTGTTTTCAAGAGCTATGGGCCCACTCAATTTGATGCATTTTTCTGGTATACCAGTGAAGGAAGGCTTCCAAAACACAGAGAACATAAAAAAACAACTATGGTTACTAGAGAATTGAGATAACAACCAAGATTGTGTGCAAGTCACCAGGGGTAGATCTTGACACACTTAGTGAATAACATATTGAAGAAAGGATCCAAGGGAAATTCATACCGGCATATACTCATGTAATTCAAATCTTCCTAATAAGATTGCAACATATTTTCCAATTTCGTAAGAGAGTTCTGATCGAAAATTTGAATAAAATGTAATGGCTTATTCTTTGTGGATTTAGTCTGATTGATATCCCATTATTCCTTCCCTATGAGATCGATACAATATATTTGCATTATGTCCTTCCAGAGATTCTAGCAATCTTAGGAGATTTTGTAAGTGAGACTGATATATTTTCATTAGGTCCAATGCATTTACCAAAATTTGACAGAAGATTACAGCAAGGATGTTATGAAACTAGCTCACAAAAAGATAGAAAAGATAGATCAATACCTTAGAAATAAGCCTCTTCGAGGAGGCAACCTCCTTTACATTACACAAATGAACAATTCTTGGATGATACAAATGACAAGACCTCCTTTCTATATATAGGAGCCTAAGGGGTCATAATATAATCAGAGCCAACATAACAATAATAATGTGAGGGCACAATAATAACAATAATGGTATTTTATGGGGCACAATGATAACAATATGGGGACTACATGAGAACACCAATATAATAAAGGGGTTGCACTAATAACAATAAGGGGTTACACTAGTAGTATAGGGACCTAACATGCCCCTCTCCTCCAAAAAGTGTTGTCCTCAACGCTTTAGTAGTTTTGCATGCTTTTGTATAACATTCTTGTCCTCCCATGTGGAATATTCAATGGGTAGTTCTTCCACTTGATGAGATACTCTGAAATTGATTGTTCGTAGCTGTCGGGTTCTTATTTCGGTGACTGCTCTAGGTTCTAATATGATTTTTCCTTCCTCATTAAGTTCTGGAAATATTGCTCAAACTCGAACCTTTTCATTATGTAAGGTCGCCATTCCTTAAGTGCATGTAGTCTTGCCAACATTTCCTTCTCATAAATAGCTTCGTGTAAATACTTTCCTTTGATTGGATGACTTTCGAAAGCAATGGGTCTTTCTTCTTGTGTTAAAACATTACCAATTCCATTTTTTGATGCATCATATTCCACAATAAAGGTTTTTGTGAAGTCTGGCATAGCTAAGACCGGTGCTTAGCACATTGCCTCTTTAATATGTTCAAAGGCCTTCGTTGCTTCTGGAGTCCATGAAAATGCATATTTCTTCAATAATGTTGTTTTTGGAATGTCTTCAATTTTCATTCTTATTTAATGATATCCCAAATGAAGATCCAACTTGGTGAAGTAAATTAATCCATGCAGTTCATCCAATAATTCATCAATGGGAGGAATGGGAAATTTATCTTTAATAGTGAGTTTGTTGAGCTCTCTATAATCCGTACACATGCACCATGACCCATCCTTCTTGTGCATCAATACTACTAGATAAAAGAAAGAACTTTGACTAGGTTGAATTATACGAGCCTCTAGCATTTCTGCAACCATACGTTCAATTTCACTCTTTTGGGAATAGGGATATGGGTCTGATGTTTGGAGGAACACTTTCTGGAATCAAATTAATAGAATGATCATGATCACGAATAGGCGAGAGGCCTTTGGGAGTCTCAAATACCTTGGAATGATTGTCCAAGGCTTTTTCGAGATACAGAGAAATAGATGATTTCGATGTGGGAACCTCTAGCAAACATAATTGGGTAATTATACCTCATTTTTCTTTCTTTAGAAGCTTTTCCATTCTGTTAGAGCTGGTACCTTTCCCATTTTCCATGTGATACCCCTTAATTCAACTTCCTTTCCTTCCAAAGAAAATTTCATGAAAAGTTCTTGAAAATTAAAAGCTATTGTACCAAAGGATTGTAGCCATTGGACTCCTAGTACAACATCAGCACCACACATTGGAATGGAAAGCATTGTGCTATTCAATACATATTCTCCCATGGATAGCTTGATATTATGGCACTTTCGAGAGAAAGTTATGGTTCCTCCACTTGCAACCATTACTTGACACTCTAGTGCTAGATATAGGAAGAAATTCGATTCCTTAGCTATCTTACAATGAATAAAATTATGGGTACTACCCGAATCAATCAACACTATTACCTTTTTCTTCTTGATATGTCCTTCTATCTTGATAGTTTGAGGAGTGGTAATTCCGTCCAATGCCTTACAAGATATGGTCAGATTCATTTCTTCTTTCTTTGGGGTTTGTTCCTAGTGTATATCCTCTTCTTTTGATTTTTCTTGATCCTTTTCTTTCTCCTCTTCATAATCTATGTAAAATAATTTCTTCTCAGCACACCTATGATCTTTAGTGTATTTGCTATCAGAAATGTAACAAAGACCTTTTTCTCTTTTTTTCTTTCAATTGTTGTGGTGTAAACCTTGTAGGTTGTGGAAGGCTAGGAGAAAAAACACTTCCATATTTATAGTTGTGAGTGGTGGGATTCCTTGTTTCCATAATTTTGCTTTCAATTTTTCTTGCCAACCTGAATGCCGTCTCCAATGAATCAGGTTCCCAAAGACGAACCTCATGTTGAATGTTATCCTTTGAAGTTCCTATGAAGACATCAATCCTTTTCTTCTCTGGAATATCATTTACCCTTATATTAAATTTTTGAAAATCCTCAATGTGCTTTTCCATTGAACCCTTTTGTTTGAGATTTATCAATTGGCTAAAGAAGGTGTTTCTCTTTGTATCCTCATAATGTGCTATCATTTCCTCCATGAAAATTGACCACGTGACAAGTGGTTTATGAGAAAAAAATCCCTTCATACCATAAAAATTGATTCGGTTCTAAATATAAAGATGCAATACATACCTTTTGTAACAACTACACCTCATTTAGATCAAAATATTGCTCCATATGTAGTATCCAATTTACCGGATACTTGCCATCAAACTTCCTCATAGTGCCTTTTATTGATTTTAGGAGCTCAAACTTGAAACGATTGTAACTCTGTAATTTTGGATCTCCAAGTTCTGAAATTACGACCTGCTGTATCCCTATGCATCCTCTTTCCAATGCCACCAGTGTGATTAAAATTGGATTCTCCAAGAAATATTAATGCACAATCTCCCAAGATGACTTGATTATATATGCCACGTGTCACGTGAAACCAATATACAGAAATCTACAGGTCGTCCTTTTTCTGTAACTTCTCACAAGACTTCAATCTGATGCTCAGAGAGAAAGTTATGACACTTTTCCCAAGGTCACCTATTTGGAATGTAATTTGGGAGTCTGCAAAAACCCTAACTTCCTCAGATTATATCTATGAAAATATAGCAAGACAAGATTTGAAATTTAGACCCGAGCTTCGCCAACATTTCAGCTCAAATTGGTTTTAATTTCAAAGTCTGAACCTTCATAGAAACAAAATTATAGCGAAAATTCCATGATGACCTATTTGAGATAGAATTATGGAGCTTGAAAAAATCCTAACTTCATCAAATCATATCTCTGAAACTATAGCAAGACACAATCTAAAATTCGTACTCGAGGTTCAAAACAATTTCAGCTCAAAAGGGTGTTTTGTTTAGCTTTTGAAACTGCGTAGCAAAAACGTTATAACGAAAATGCGACAATGACCTGTTTGGAGTAGCGAAACCCTAGAATCCAAAGCTCTCATACCAAATGTTATGAAACTAGCTCAAAAAAATATAGAAATGATAAATTAATGCCTTAGAAATAAGTCTCTTCGAGGGGGAAACCTTCTTTACATTACACAAATGAACAATTCTTGGATGATACAAATGACAAGACCTCCTTTCTATATATAGGAGTTTAGGTCATAATATAACCAGAGCCAACATAACAATAATAATGTAAGGGCACAATAATAACAATAGTGGGCTTCTATGGGGCACAATAATAACAATATGGGGACTACATGGGCACAACAATACAATAAGGGGGTCGCACTAATAACAATAAAGGGTTACACTAGTAGGATAGGGACCTAGCAAAGGATCAGATTAGAAGTTGGTGTTTTGTTTGCTTCATATTTCACAAAGCCATGAAATGATAAATCCACGCTAGAAGGTATGGAATTTGACCACAAAAGGTGGTTTTCAATTTCAGAAATTTTATCCCTCTTGATAAACACTGAGTTAAGAAGAAATTTGCACATGAAGAAATGTGATCCTTCTCATATTATGTTAGATTCGTAGTTAAGATGGATCTATGTTGGTTAAAAAAAAAATTGCCTTTTCCTACTTAAATCAAGGAAAAGATGTGTAGTACAACGTATAATCCACATATTTCAGTATAACTATATAGTCATGTTAATGAGACTTCAACCCAGGTTAAAAAGTTATCATTAAATTAATATTTCAGGATAACTAGATATAATCATGTTAATGACACTTCAACCTAAGTTAGAAAGTTATCATTAAATTAATATTTCAGGATAACTATATATAGTCATGTTAACGTTAATGAGCCTTGAATCTAAATGAAAAAATTACCATCAAATTCACAAAAAAAGTTGTGCTGGTAGAAAAACCAAATAAGTTTGTTTACGTATGTATTTTGTTTGTCTACCTATTGAAGTTTATTTCTAAATATGTAAACAAACTTTAATTTGAATGATAGTTGTTCAATAAGAGTACGTGTTCGGCAAGCCACAACAATGGGGTAGGCTCCTCCCTTGAGACTTGGGGTTGAGCTTATATGTGTGTTGCATGTAATTTGGCATGTGATTAAAACCTTACACATAGACCCAAGAGCATAATTAGCTTTAAAAACAATGGGGCAGGCGTCGATGAAAAGCTACCAGTTAAACTGTTTTACCAAGGAAGGCAACAAGCTGTTAAAATTTCTCACCCCATTGCAATATTACATCAAATGCCAGGAAATTCCATGGAAATCATCATTTGAATATTAAATATTGAGTAAATGTCTGAGAAATCATCATTTGAATATTAAATATTGAGTCATCAAGATTCCTTGATGACTCTAAATTTTTCTCTGGCCATTTAGTCTATATCCAAGATCTAGGAATCAAGTACATAGTCTTCCTAGCAACACATATATAGTAAAACAGAAAGCATGGAATAATTTGTTGTTGATAAAGCTAATGACTTTAAACACATTGCTAAAGAAAAAGTTGCTCAGGGTAATCATGTAAATCAAATCAAATGGTTTTACACATGTGTTAGACTTCACTTCACTATTAAAGTTGGTAGTAAGGAAGAAACTATTAAGCATCGTTAGGTTTTCTATTACATAAACCCAAGAGGAAAGCATAAGGTTAACAAAAATGAATTCAGTGAACAACTTTTTAGCTCTCGGGTTATTGTATGCAATGGTGGTCCTAGTGAAGGAGGGTACCGCACATATCGACTACTTCTCAAAGGTTCCTACCCGTCCAACTCCTCGTCCAGATTCACCTGCACCTATTAATTACCGCTCATCCATTATGTTTTGTCACGACAAGGGTTCACCTCCTCATGCTCCCACCGCTAGCGGTGGCTCTGGTCAGCCCTCAATGGCTACGTTAGCCAAGGCAGTTGGTTGTTTGGTTGGGCTCTCCACACCCATGGCTTCATGTTACTATATAGCTCGTCTATGTCAAGGTGTAAACATTGAAGCAAATAAATGTGCAAACATGGTCGAAGTAAACACACAAGCTGCTCAAACACCTTCTGTAACTGTAATTATATAATTATAATATGGTTTTCCTGCTGTAAATTTTTGTAATAGGTGTAAATCAATATTATATGTTTATAATATGATTTTCTTGCTGTAAATTTTTGTAAGAGGCGTAAAACTATATTATATGTTCATAATATGGCTTTAAACATATTATAAACATATAATATGGTTTTACGCCTATTATAAAAATTTTACGTTTCTAATTATGCCTATTTTAAATATTATAAACATATAAACCATATTATAAACATATAATTACAGTTACAGATGTTGTTTGAGCAGCTTCCATGCTTACCTCGACCAGGTTCGCACCTTGAGTTGCTTCCATGTTTGCACCTTGACAATGGCAAGCTATATGGTAAAATGATCCATGAGTGTGGAGAGTCCAGCGAGGCAGTCTACTACCTTGGCTAACATAGCCATGGAGATCTAACCAGAGCCACTGCCAGCAGTGGGAGCCTGAAGAGGAGAACCCTCGTCACGCCAAAACAACAGGGATGAGTGGTAATCAACAAGTGGAGGTGAAGGGGTTGGATGAGGAGCTGGACAAGTAGGCACCTCTGAGCAGTATTTGACATGTGCGGTAGCCTCCATCACCAGGATCGTCATTGCAAACAATAACCAGAGACTTAAAAGGTTGTTCATTGAATTCATTTTTGTTAAACTTATGTAATCCTCCTTGGATTTATGTAGTAGCATAGCCTAATGATGCTTTAAAGTTATTTCCCTGAGCAATTTTTTCTTTAGCAATGTATTTAAAGTCATTATCTCCAACATCAATAAATTATTCCCTGCTTGTCTTTTTATTGTCTATGTGTTAGGAAGGCTATGTATGTGATCCCTGGATCCTAGAAATAGACTGAATGATCAGAGAAAACTTAGTCATCAAGGAATTTTGATGACTTAGTATTTAATATTCAAATGATGATTCCTTTGGCATTTCCTGGCGATATGTAATATTGCGATGGGGTGAGAACCTTTAACGACTTGTTGTCTGCCTTGGTCAACAAGTTTCACACTGTTT
Source organism: Pinus taeda (assembly GCA_000404065.3). Taxonomy (NCBI): domain Eukaryota; kingdom Viridiplantae; phylum Streptophyta; class Pinopsida; order Pinales; family Pinaceae; genus Pinus; species Pinus taeda. The sequence continues at coordinate 38,094 of APFE030523901.1, read as the reverse complement.
AGCGTGGTAGCTTCATCGTAGCCTGGCACATTATTTTAAAATCTAATAATTCTTTGGGGTCTTTGTGCGGGGTTTTAATCACATGCCAAACTACACACAACACACATATAAGTTCAATGTCAAGTCTCAAGGGATGATCATGCCCCGTTGTTGTGGCTTGTCTAACACGTATTTTTGGTGAACAAATAACATTCGAATTCAAGTTTGTTTACATATTTAGAAATAAAATTCAATAAGTAAACAAACAAACCTCATATGTAAGTAAATTAGTTTTTTTTTCTACAGGCATATTTTTTTTGTGAATATAATGGTAACTTTTTCATTTAGATTCAAGGCTCATTAACATTAACATGATTATATATAGTTATCTTGAAATATGAATTTAATGATAACTTTCTAACTCTGATTGAAGTCTTATTAACATGACTATATATAGTTATCATGAAATATGAATTTAATCACTCTAACATAGGGGGGTTTCAAGACAATATTTGAGACAATTTTTGGGTAAATTGTCTTAACTTGAGACAAAAAAAATTTGTGTATTGTCTTAAATATTGACATTAAGCGAGTGTCTCAAATTATCATCTTAAAAAATTGTCTCTATAAAGACAATATATAACACAAGTGTTGTTGTCCTAAAAAAAATTGAACATTTTAAACTAAGGAGAATTAGACAAGTATTGAGGCATTTGTCCATGAAAGTCATTTGCACAACGTCCAAAAGAAGACTTAACTAAAATATGAATTGTAGCAATTTCTTCATCACGAAAATAAATTAGCTATTCTATCGTTATTGTTGAGTTGGAAGAATGTGCAAGATCCAAAACAATTATCTTTCTTGGGAATAAGCATTAGATCACTAAATATTTGATTTATTTGAAGTGTTAAATTTGTTGTCCCAAAAATTATAGGAACACATTTATAGTCAATTGATATAATAAAAAAAGGGGGGAATAAGGGATGAGTCCCTGTACAGGAAGAAGAATATATTGTTGCAAATGTAAAGGTCATATAGTTTTCTAGCAACACCATAGATATATCGATGAAATACAATTCGTGAGAATTCATCACTCTCCAACAAAATATGACATAATATCTTGCAGATTAAACCTCACATAGATATTCTGCTTTTGTTTTCTGAGTATTAGCAGAGATGAACAGTATAGGTCACAACTTAAGCCCAAACTTTCGATTGTTCCTTCACTTGTTGGGGATGGTCTATTGGGTTGGAGATTTTCCAATTGACAACAGGAGATTGTGCATAGCCCTCATTGTTTGAAGAATCCCTGTTAACAAGTGTAGACACAAGACATGATTTCTAATGGTGGTCATCTTGAAACTATTGGATAATTGCATAACATAATTTGAAGGCTAGCAAGGTACTGAGAGCTGATAAATTTATTCATAATTGAAATTGAATCTAATATCTAGACACCAATTCAACTCATCTAAGTCCATATTTGTAAGCTTCCTAACTATGGGAGTACTAAAAGTATGTCTCAAAGTTTAATAAGGAGAATCATCTTTGGCCTCGTTGCTCGTTGAGTCAGAAGTTGTCTTAGAGGACTAGAAATCACTGAAAGAATCATAATCGCAATACAAATCCTCTCATAGATCTTGGTCTCTTTTCCTTTCCCAAGCTTTCTCACGCCAATTTTCTCTACTAGACCTATATAGTCTTCTTTTGCTTCTACTTTTCTTAGATTGACTAAAATCTCTACACTGATCTATATCTCCACAGACTACATCAATTAGTTTGCTGAGAGGCTTAATTAAATCAAAGAGTGGGTACTTGTTGTTGTACCTTGAGATAACATATGTTAGAATCCATCATTAGACAATAAGTCTTTATTTTTCCCTCACCTCAATCACTGAGTTCTTGATGCAAAAATCCAGCTCTCTATACACCACAAAATATTTAATATTGTAGTAATCTAAATTACCTTGAAGATCTATATCATGCCAGATATTCTAGAACTTGCATTACAAGGCCCCAAAACCTCAGACCCAACCTTATACCCTTTTCACACACCGCACACAAAAAAGACTCTGATTTGCTAGTCACTCCCAGAGAGAACCAAAATGACCACCATAAAGGTATCTGAAAGCAATTAAAAGTTGAAGAGGCTAGGTCCTAGACCCCACTCACTCCATTCATCCATCATTAATTTATCTTTCAAACAAAAAACTAATAGACAAATTTGTTGAGAATGATATGTGATTGCTTTCTATTGACGGTGTTGGACCCGCCAACATTCAAGGGATCTCCCCGATATGAAGTCCCAATCAAACCTCACACCATTTCATGTAGGAGTCCAATCCAGTATAAAGTCTTGATTGCCAAATCCCTAAAGATTTTCCTTGACTCTAACTATCAACACAAGCGAGTGATGCAATGGTGTCTTCGAAAAGAAAGGGGAGTGTGTCTGGTTAATGTGTAGTGCAACTATGTTGAGGTTCTTCTACTACCAAGGGGAAGACAAAAGTGAGCCTCTAAGTGAGAGGAAATAGTACCACTTAGGAAGAGACACACATGAACTAGAAGGACCTATAAAATATCCAACTGAATAGTCCATAGTAGTTGCAATAGTTGTTACATCCAACAAAAAAGGGAAGATTCGTTTAACATCCAACATAACAGTCCATAATGGATGTGACAATTGTTATAACCAATAAATAAGGGGATATTTGTCTTGTATCCTACGAAATAGTCCAAAATAATGAGACAACGATAAGAACTGTTACAACACTTTTTCAACAAGATAAGCACTAAAATAACTGAAATAGCTCAATTATCTTAGTACATGTGAAAGCAAACATGAAATACAAATGTTCATATAATAATCTTACAAACATTCATAGTTCGTGTATGAAGAACATGTTGGCCTGAAAAGGCTTATGTATTAGGCAAAAGTTCCAAGACACATATTTACATTGTACATCACTAGCCCTAGTATTGGGACATTAGAGCCGCTCCTTGCTCCTCAAAGAAGTAGGTGATCTCTCTAATACCTTGGGGGAGGAGCCAAGGTGAAAAAGTCATTTGCTCATACAATTAGGGGGTATATATAACCAACGGGTGATGTTTCCCCTTTGTGACTCTTTGACAACCCTCATGACTATTCAACTTACTATGACTTTTCAACTTACATGACTCTTCATATTCATTTGTGTCCTTTGGATTTCCACTTTACAATACATTTGATTGCAATATACATGGTCCACACTAGTGATGTGGCATATGACAACCCATGACATGACTTGACATGACACTGCTGACATGGACTGACTTGATGATGTGGTAACGTCAAGCCGCTGTTGCTGGTGAGTGATAGATGTGTTCTTGGATATGATTTCTCTTCTCCTTTGAATAACTTGATGATGCAAGGTATTCACTTATCTTCAGTCTTTGGAGGTGGTTGCAAACTTGTGTTCCTTTTCTTTCTCTTGATATGTCCACTTGTATGTTCATCTACAAGTGAGTCCCTAGGCATGCTTCCCTACTTCTTCTTTTTCATCATCTCCCCATGACTTGATAGTATACCTATTCCTACAATTCACTCAAGACGAAACAACATTAATATGAAAAATCCCTATTCTAAGATGATGCATTGTAATCCATGAACTAAGCTTGGGACAAGTCACTGATTGGGAGGAAGGGCTCAATGACTATGCATTGCACAGTTCTAGATGACACAGAGAGAGATTGATGATTGAGACTGCATAGAGCGCAACTGAGGCATGGCTAAGGAAATTTTCAGTTCAATCCTCATTAAGGAGAAAAATTTCACATGTAATATCCCTAAGGAAAATTAATAGTAAATATGCAAGAAAACATAGACAAAAACACCATAAAATAGTAACAAACAATTAAACCTCAAATTGGCACCAAAACTGCACTGTTGTACTGTTTTTATTAATGAAAATGGGTCTACAATGAGGTGCTAGAATGAGTGCACCTGGGCTTGCTCAATGCAAGCTAGAAAATCCCAAAATAACCAGTAAGACACCCTCCTCCAATTTGATGTTATACTGCTCAAGTACTGCGTTGTAGATGCTTAGAAATACATTGCTGGCTGAAATGGAACTACTCTTAGGGCCTCCATGAGTGCTTAGAAAATTCCAGGAAATTAACCCCGGGCTCTCCACCAATAAACCAAAAAAACCCATGAAGGAATTGACCAATGCTTGAATTTGGAAATTGATCCCTACTTCCCCTAACTCTTCTAACTACTGGCTGAATTTGGGCCCTTGTTTAACCCCTCAAATCTACCTAGAAAATTATAGGAATTTGGCATTATGATCCTTGCCAAAAGCCCAGAAAAACTCTGAAAGGGTTTCCCTTGGTTTCCAACCTTCAAAAATTGACACTTCACAGCTTGGCCAAATTTTGAATTTTGTTGTTGTGACTGACATTGTCAATCTCTTCTCTCCCAGCTCCAAGAATCCTGCTCAAATGGACCCCCAAAAGATCTCCTAGCACTTTAATTCCAAACTCCCTCAAATTATCGGGTCCCTTCTCAAATACATTAGTCACAGGGTGCAACGATATGTTTTTAGCACAATTTTGTCTTAGGAGGAGGATCCCACACTTAGACCTAGGAACTATAGGGGAAATTCAACTTTATTTTGTAGCTAGTGGAATATGGGGTCCACCCACATGAGAAATTAGAACTTGGCTATTCAATGAGCTTGGAGGGAATCAAATGGATGGATGGAGGGGCCTGTTAACCTTGCTGGCATTTGGCCCAAAAGTGGATCCAAAACACTCCCAAAGTCTTCAAAATTTGCTTAAGGATCATCTAAAGATTGAAACAATCACATGCCAAGAGCGCTTGGAAGGGTGGAAAAGCACTATCGGGAGGCAAAAACAAGGAAAAATAGTGAAAAAACCAAGTATGAGAGGCATAGACAGTGCAATGAACAGTAGCCGTTAGATCTGGCTAATCAATGGCCCAAATCTAAGAGGAAAATCGCAAATCTGCCAACACAGAGGACTTAAGGTTGGGTAGAAGACACCCTCGATCGGTGATCTCTAATGATCGGATCAGCGGGTCACAATCAGCGAAGGTAAGCCAGCGGAGTAAGCACGGACGAGGGGAACTTGCAATTGCAATCAACGATGCAATGTGGATCATCGATCAAGCACGCAGATTGACAACCCACATCGAGTCGCAGGATCGCTATCAAAGATAGCCACGGGGTGGGGCTTGCACAGGCATATGTGCGACCCGATGAACCAGACTCGATGGACTTCTGAATAATATTTCATAATATTTGAGGTCCACGGGAAACCATTTTCAATGCATTTTTTCGTTTATTTTTTTATTTAACAAAATATAAAGGGAACCTTGGACTTGCGATATGCGACAAGACCCGGACCCGAAAGGGTTTGGGAAGGGAAATATATGATATTTGAAGTCCGGAGGGAGCCATTTTCATGTGATTTTCATGATTTTTGTATTTCTAGAATATAAAGCAAATACACAGGGAACAGGGCACTAGCGACTTGCAATAGCAACCCCAATGGGGGACCTGATAGATGAATAGGTCATATCTGAGGACTTTTGAAGTTTGAAATGTTGAGGGCTAGGCGAGATTTTTCATTTGTTGCAACATTTTCTGTATTAAACAAAAAACAGTCATTGTCCACATTTAAAAGGATAACAGAGGCCCAAAGACCCATTCTATCACAAAACAGAGGCTGGGAAATAATTGCCGAGAGACAGAGGCTGAGAAACGATCATGGAGCAGACAACGCATCTCATCCAAACCAATAAACGATCATGGAGCAGATAACGCAACTCATCCAAAATAACATAAGTGATTGTGGGGCATCTCTGGCACGAGAGAGCTCCCAGACAGCGCAACAAACTAACAGAATGTAGCTATTCTGCTGTCAGAAGAAGAAACCTCTGAGCCCACGCTTGCCTAGTCAGGACATCAAACAGTTAAAGGGATAGATAGGATACATTAAGACTCCGAGCCTTTGAGAACTTAGGAGCATTGTAAAAGGTCTATAAATGGTTGAAAGCTAAATGTATGAAGGGCTCAACTTCTAGAGGCTATTGATACTTTGCTACTCAAGTTTCTCATCTTCATTCTAGCAATATAAGCTTCTTTTGTTGTTATATGTTCAATGTCCATTTTCTCTTCTGTTCTAATCTTGCACTTGAAGAGGATGTTCATGTTTCTTTTGCATCTAATGCTAGATAACTGTCATCTTATCTCTTTGTTGATAAATTAGATTTGCAAGCTTCTTTTACTTCTTGTAGTTGGCCATTCGTATGTGTTTATATATGCATCTGCTGGTACAGTCGGTATTCTCCATCTTTTCATTTTATCTACAAACTATTGAGCATTAGTTGTCTAAAGCCTTGTAAAGCTAAGGGTGTTCATGCATGTCTTGAGTAAAAATAGAGTTGAAACGGTTATCCGTCTTGATCCAAAACATCATCCATTCCAATATTTCAGCGAACAATATTGAAGATTATATGTTACCAGGCATCTCTAAGTTGCATCCTAGGAGAGCTACCTGGAGTGATAACATAATTGGGGTTGTTTCCGGGGATAGGAGACTGAAACTTAGCTTCCCTGGGAAATGACATAGATCCAACTTTGATGATAGATAAAGTCTGGGCACTTTTTTGGTTGTAATCATCTATCTGGTGACTCTACTGAAGGACAAACCTCTTGGTGACTCCACTTCATAGTTTTGGCTCAGTTTGTGAGGCATACTCAGAGAAATCCTCAGAAGCCACAAGCTGACCCAGTATCTGATCCTAAAAAAATCACCAAAGAAAGAAAGGTATTGCAAAAAGGAGCATCAGGTTCAGGTAAATCTAAACAATATTTATATCTCTTCAAGAAAATCCTATAATAGAAGAAATACATGTTGAGAGTATAGCTTCTAATACTAGCAGCGAAGAAAAAATCTCAGAAATTCATAAAGCTCCTTATTCTTTAGGTTCTCCTTTTGTTGTAAGCCCAAAGGAAACCTCACCTCCTATCCATCATACTCCTTTAGACTTATCAGTCACTCCTCAACCATCTATCATTTAGATTGTCAGTACCCTTATAGCCACCACAGTTATGGCAGGCCCACAAGCACCTACCAAAATGGAAAGAATCATAGCTGCTAGGTATGGGCCTCTAATACTACCCACTCCTTTGAATGCCATGCCTACTGGAGAATATCAGAAGTATGTGCCTAAGTTCACTGGGACTGAAGGTGTTACATTTGAAGAACATCTTGAATTATTCTATAGCTATGCTGATAACCTAGATAGTAGGAAGATGATGTATGGATGAGAGTCTTTGTCCAAAGCCTAGATGGAGTGGCTAGAAAATGGTTTAGAGAACTAACCCCAAGATCTATAGCAGATATTGAGGCTTTAGATGATGCATTCCTAAAGCATTGGGAGGATAAGAATGATCTCCTCTACTACCACACTGAGTTTGGGAACTTAAAGAGGGAAAATGGTGAGTTGCTGTTTGATTTTAATAAGAGGTTTAACCACATGTACAGCAAGATACCAACTGAAGTGAAACCCACCACTACCTCTGCTAGACTCATCTATGCCAGTGCCTTTGATTATGACTTCTGTTTACTGTTGAGGGAGAGGCAATGTGCTTCTTTGGCTGATATGCAAGATGCAGCCTTGGAAGTAGAATCAAACATCATGGCTGCAGAGAAGCTTAAGGGGAATATTGACAGAAGAAGACATAGGGGCAAGTCTTCATCATCTTCACATCTCAAGATCAATAAATGACCAAGATGATAGAGCCATTAGCCTCTGAAATCCCCAAGTTAAAGGTTGAGCAGCACCATGGGAAAGGAAGAGTTCCTAACACCTTTGCTCCTCCAAATCCAAATCCATATAGAAGAGCAAATGAGAAGTTGTAGATTTTGCAAAGAAGCAAAGATGCCAATGAAGACCAAAGGGTGAAGACCCCTTTTCAAAACGTATTCATGGAATAGGAGGAAGTTGATGAAGATGATGAGATCCATTGTATGGAAGACAAAGGAAGTGCCCCTTTTTTGACCTTAGCTGCCTATGAAAAGTCATTATTCGATGACTAGATCAGCCAAGAGTGGGATGGTCAAGCTATTCTACAAACTAAGGATCAACACAAATATAATCTAAGGTCAAAGATGAATAATGCCAAGGAAACTCCTATTCAAAGAGTTGTTGTCCTTGTAGTACAACAAGCTAATAAGCAGAAGTAGCTGACAGTTGATCCCATCATCCTCAAAGCTCCAGCTCATGAGGTAAGAGGCCTTGACAAGTCTCCTTCTCCCTTCAGTTTTCCATCAGAAATTCAAAAGCCAAGAATACCTATGCCTCTGATTGAACTACTGAAGAAAGATTCCTTCAAAAGATCCATCCTTGAGGCCCTTGAGCCTAATGCCATCCAAGCTTCCATCGACTATGTAAATCTACAAGATGAAAAACCAGTTGTTATTCTTAGCCCAATGATTGAAAATTGTGAAGACAACTCCCCATCATTCTATGTCTCTTTGAAAATTCATGATAAAGTCCTTCACAACTCTCTTCTGGACACAGGAGCCAGCCATAACCTAATGCCCAAGGCTGTCATGGATAAATTGGGTCTTGACATTACCAAGCCTTATTATGACCTGTTTTCTTTTGACTCTAGGAAAGTGAAATGTATGGGATTAATCAAGGACCTAGCCATCACTTTGTCTCAGCTACCCATGAAGAGCATGATGATGGATATTGTGGTAGCAGATGTACCCCCCAAGTTTGGTATGTTTCTTTCTAGAGGTTGGGTCAAGAGATTAGGTGGAACATTGAAAAATGATCTATCCTATGCTAATATCCCAGTTTTTGGACGTGAAATAGGAGATTGTATAGAGAGGCTCAGTTGGCTTATATTATCAGTGATGAAAGGAATCCCACTAATCATCCCATCTATGCTATTGACACTAATTTTGGAGCTTGTTTTCTTTAGATTGAAGAATCTCAGTTGGCCTCCACGCAGCTTAAGAAACTAGTTTTCCAGATTAGAGAGGAAGAAGGCCCACAGATTTGGGACATGTTCTTTGATGGAGCTCTCTCTAAGGAAGCAGTAGGGGCAGGTGTAGTCCTTGTGTTCCCCACACAGGAATGCATTCATTTACCTTTCATATTAACTTTTTAGGTCAACAAAAATTTCCAAGCGAAGCATCCAAGGCTGAAATCATATAAATATTAGGTGAAATATGGACCATCTTTGCCTAACAATGTCAAATACTAGAAATGTTTTGGAAAGGATGATGAAATTAATAGGCTTTTACAAGTCTTTGATGAATTTGTTGATATGCACATTGACCAAGAAAAAGAAACCTTTGATAGAAAGGCAAAAAGGGACAATTTTCAGTTTGGTGACTGTGTTCTTAAATGGGATGAGTTGAAGGAAAAGAAGGGCAACCATGATGCCTTATGGACAGGTTCGTTTGTCATTGCTCAAGTCCAGATGGGCAACATTTTCATTTTTCACAATTTAGAGGGGGAAGGTGTTTTTGGTAGCCCAGTTGATGGGCGTTTTTTGAAACTATTTCATTTAAGGCTTTAAAGCCTTGTTATTGTAAATATGTTTTTCCTATTTTTATTTCATTGCAAAATAGACTCCATGCCCAACGGAACACTAGGAGGAAGATTTGATCTTGTTTTTATAGCAATGGCATTGTTCTGTGATTCTTGAAACCTCACAGGGAGGATTTCATCCCCAGAAGGAGCTAGTGTTAGCCTTGCTGGCATTTGGCCCAAAAATGGATCCAAAACACTTTTGAAGTCTTCAAAATTTGGTTAAAGATCATCGAAAGGTCGAAACATCACATGCCAAGAGCCCTTGGAAGGGCGGAAAAGCACTATCAGGAGGAAAAAACCAGGAAAAATAGTGAAAAAACCAAGTATGGGAAGCATAGATAGTGCAATGCATAGCAACCATTAGATCTGGCTAATCAGCTGCCCAGATCTAAGCGGCAAATCACAAATCGGCCAACATAGAGGACTTATGGTTGGGCAGAAGACACCCTTGATCAGCGATCTCCGATGATTGGATTGACGAGTCACAATCGGAAAAGGCAAGCCGGCAGAGTAAGCACAGATCGAGGGGAACTTGTGATTGTGATAAGCGATGCAATGTGGACTATCAATCAAGTGCACAGATCGATGGTCCACATCACGTCATAGGATAGCTATCAGAGATAACCATGGGGTGGGGCATATGCACAGGTATATGTGCGACTTGATGAACTTGACCCGACGGAGTTCTGAATAATATTTCATAATATTTGAGGTCTGCAGGAAAGCCATTTTCAATGCATTTTTCGTGTATTTCATTATTTAAAGAAATACAAAGGGAACCTTGGACTTGCGATATGCGACAAGACTTGGACTTGAAAGTGTTCAGGAAGGGAACTGTATGATATTTGAAGTCTAGAGGGATCCATTTTCATGTAATTTTCATGATTTTTGTATTTCTAGAATACGAAGCAAATACACAGGGAATAGGCCACTAGCGACTTGTGATAGCGACCCTAAGGGCAGACTCGATAGATGAATAGGCCATATCTGAGGACTTTTGAAGTCTGAAATGTTGAGAGCTGGGCGAGATTTCTCATTTGTTGCAGTGTTTTATGTATTAAACAGAAAAAGTCATTGTTCACATTTAAAAGGATAACGGGGGCCTGAAGACCCATTCTATCACAAAACAGAGGCCGAGAAATAATTGCTGGGAGATAGAGGCCGAGAAACGATCATGGAGTAAAAACAATCATGGAGTAGACAACGCAGCTCATCCAAAACAACATAAGTGATTGTGGGGCATCTTTGGCACGAGAGAGCTCCTAGATAGTGCAGCAAACTAACATAATGCAATTATTTTGCTTTCAAAAGAAGAAACCTTTGAGCCCATGCTTGCCTAGTCAGTGCATCAAATAGTTAAAGGGACAATGAGGATAGATTAAGACTCTGAGCCTTTGAGAGCTAAATGTATGAAGGGTTCAACATTTGGAGAATATTGATACTTTTCTACTCAAGTTCTCATCTTAATTCTTACAATGTAAGCTTCTTTTGTTGTTATATGTTCAATGTCCATTTTATCTTTTGTTCTAAGCTTGCACTTGAACAGGTTGTTCATGTTTCTTTTGTGTCTAATGCCAGATAACTGTCATCTTATCTCTACATTGACAAATTAGATTTGCAAGCTTATTTTACTTCCTGTAGCTAGCCATTCATATGTGTTTATATATGCATCTGCTGGTACAGTCAATATTCTCCATCTATTCATTGAATCTACAAACTATTGAGAATTAGTGGTCTAAAGCCTTGTAAAGTTGAGGGTTTTCATGCATGTCTCGAGTAAAAACAGAGTTGAAATAGTTATCTAGCTTGATCCAAACCATCACCCATTCCAATAGTTCAGAGAACAATATTGAAGATTATATGTTACCAGGCATCTCTGATCTGCAACCTAGGAGAGCTTCCTGGAGTGATAACACGTCCCACATGAGTCTAAGGGGAACCAAGGTGATAAAAGGAGGATCAGCTCTGATTTTCGACCATCTTGAACATTTGTAAACAAACACTCTTTTGTACGCTCTGTTTCTTAGCGAGTCTACCGACTATTTAGCCACAAATCTCTCATGCAGGAGATTCAACCTCTTCTTCGGGGAACCATCCATGCCCACCCTAGGGAGGCTATTCCAAAGGAGTTTCAAGGAGTTTGGTATAGTCACACACTTTAGCCATCAATGAAGAGAGGGAACTGTGTCCTTCCTGGGCAGCCAGAAACACACAAGAGAGGCGAGAAGCCAACCAAGAGATTCATTTCTTGCTGGTAATTTTGGGAGTTGAGTAGGCTACTTGTTGAGGACATTTTCGCTGGAGTTTGTAGCCAGCTATACTAGTGCATTAGTTATTGAAATTTATGGGCAGAGGGATTGCACAGAGGCCTGTAGCAGCAATTCATGAGGACTTGGGAGAGAAATTAATCTTGGTCAAGGGCCATTCAACGAGAAAGGAGTTGGATAGAATAGGTACAACTAGTAGTTCAGAGGTGTTTACATAGGGATTTGTAGGCAATTTCCTACAAGTTGAATTTGTTAGTCAAAACTGGGGAGAGGCTCCAAGGAGGCTGAAAATCCAAAGTTAAAACCAGAAAAATTCCTTTCTGGTTTTTTCAAGGTTTTGTCGAAGGAGTCTGTGGTTTAAAGGATATAATTTTCTGGGTAGTTTTTATGCACCTTCCAATATTTCGAAGTTCAATAGGGCAACAGTTTACTTGGGCAGCGCAGTGCAGAGTGGTGCAATAGTTGGGCAGCCTTCAGCGTAGCTATTTTCCCACCTGTTGTTGGTCTTATTTGTTTGTTGAGACAAGCGCAGGTTCACCATTCCATTTTATATTATATCTAGCCTCTGATTTTTAAGAATATGGCTCAACGGTCACTGATTGGTATCATTTTCATGGATGTCTAATGTGTGTTTTAATTTTTATATTTTGTTGCACTATTTATTTTCTTAATATCACTCATATTCCTACTTAGGAATAGACAGTGGTATCATACCCTAGTTCTTGGCTCAGCTGTGGGGTTTCTTTCCTACGAGAGAAGGGGACCAACAGAACATCACCTACCATAGGCAGAGGTACATGAGTAGAGAAAGCAATTTAGATATCACACACGAGACAAAGGAAATATGGAAATTAGTGGTCGAAGAGGAGGAAATATAGAGCCCAAGAGTAGGGAGGAGATGGTTTTCGACAGCCTCTTGAGGACCTTGAGTGACTTGGCAAAGGGGTAGAAAGACATGCTGATGGAGATCAAGTCAAAGAATAGAGACAGGGCCATGCTTAGAGCATTTCTATGTGGAGAAACTTCTGGGGCCTCTTAGCATTTCGATCACCCCTTACCAGTAGTGCAACACCCTTTAGTTAGTGTGCTAACTCAGGCTACACTACCTTCTTTCATGCTAGTGGCACAAATCGAGCCAGCAAGGGAGGAAAACACTCCTCAGGTGGGGGATTACTTTAGAGAGTGACAGACCATGGATGAAGACTTCAAAGAATCCCTCTCCTTCAGATATTATTGCAAGCTCAAGAACATTGAGAGGAAAAAGGGGTACAGAGGACAAGGGACCCAGAACTATGAGCTGCAGAGAACCATAGGGAGGATGTATTTCCCTACCTTTGACGGTACCATCAAGTGCATGGCCAGAGATTGGATTGAAAAGATGGACACATACTTTCAGCTCAACTTGATGATGGCACAGGAAGCCATTAAGATGGCCACACTGCACCTGGAGGGGGAAGCCCATGATTAGTGGTTTCATGGTTTGACCACCTTGGGCATGCGTAGATAGCTTCCTATGAGGACTTCACCTAGAGGGTGGTGGAGCGATTTGATCAAAGAGATCCAACGGCTTTTTTAAGGGAGCTAACACAACTATGCCAAACAGGAAACCCAGAGCAGTTTTTCTCAGATTTTGTGTGTGTGTCAGTGATGGTCCCGGATCTATCCAAGGAAAGGAGGGTGTACACCTTCATTGAGGGCTTTCTTGAGCCCTTGTGTGGACTAGTGAAGTCATGTAGATCCTCCATACTGTAGGAAGTAGTCTTGTGTGCCAGATATTTACAGGGGGCCATCCCCAAGACTACAGAACCATTTCCTACATGGACCCCTTTCCCATAAAAGGGGCATGAGACTAGACCCCCACCACCGAGGACCACACAGGGGAGGGAGTAGTTAGATTAGGAGACGTAGAAGGACCTCCAGAGGAGGAAACTGTGCTTCACATGCAGAGAGCCTGAGTCACTTGGCCATAGGTTCACTGCAAGTAGAGCACATTACATTGAGGTCCTTTTTGACTGTGACTAGGAGGATGAGGTGGAGCAGGACTATGGTGGGACAGGCAGAGAGAGTCCAATAGATAGAGGGCCACCACCACCACCTCCATTGGGAGGGGCATCCCTTGCCCTAGCAGGAGGAGTGATTTCTTCTTTATGTGGGATTCCTAAGTTTTTAACACTCAGGATCAGAGGCACTGTACAGGGACAGAGGGTATCAGTGCTGGTGGACAGTGGGGCTACCCGCAATTTCATAGATGCATAGTTGGTCCAAAGGAGGGGCCTCACCACAACAGAGTTTGCGGGATTCTTAAGCCTAGTGTCAGGTGACCGTACTATCCAGTGCACCAGATATGTGCCCTCCTTAATAGTAGTTATGGGGAACTACTCAATGTTGGACCACTTCTTTGTGGTTGATGTGCTAGACACCAACGTGGTGATGGGTGTCCAGTGGCTGTATTCCCTTGGGCGAGTCATGACGGATGAGAGGAAACTAGAGATGGAGTTCATTGAGCCAGATGGAAAACTGATGGTCTTGAGAGGCATGCAGTCTTATCCTCCTCAGACAGTTTTGGCCCACAGGATGGAGGTAGATCTATGAGACGAGGACATTGCATGGGAAGTCGAGTTGAGGATCTTAGAGGTTGCGAGACAGGGATAGCCACCACTAGCATACATACATGCTTTACTAGATAGTTATGCGGTATTGTTCAAGGACATCCCTTTAGGGTAGCCACCAGATAGAGGATTTGAGCACACCATTGAGCTGGAGCCGGGTATACAGGCAGTGATCACTACTTCTTATAGGAACCCAAAATCCTATAAGGACGATATAGAGAAGGCCATCCAGGAGTTGCTTGCATTGGGCCATATCAGGTGAAGCTCCAATCCTTTCGCTTCTTTAGTAGTGCTGGTGAAGAAGAAGGATGGAACCCTCCAGATGTGTATAGACTATCAGGCCCTCAACCGAAAGACTCTTAAGAACTAATACCCTATTCCCAACATCTATGAGCTGATGGATGAGCTTAGACGAGCCAAGTACTTCTCTAAGATCGATCTGTGTTCAGGGTACCACCAGATCACAGTGAGGGATTAGGACATCCCAAAGATCACTTTTCGATGCCACTATGGGCACTTTGAGTTTTTGGTCATCCCATTTGGGCTAACCAATGCTCTAGCCACATTCCAATCTTGCATGAACAATATTTTCTGGGGACAATTGAGGAGGTTCGTGCTAGTATTCTTCAATGACATCTTGATCTATAGTCGGACGTGGGAGGAGCACATCCAACACTTGGAGGAGGTATTGCACATTCTGGAGGAGCAGTATTTTTATGCCAAGCTCTCCAAGTATGGGTTTGGATTCACAGAGATGATCTACCTAGGGCATATCATTTGAGCAGATGGGGATAAAGTTCACGAGGAGAAGATTCGGGCCATCCGAGATTGGCTAGTACCTTGAGATGTGACTGCGATGAGAGGATTCATGGTATTTGCACCTATTACTGGAGTTTTTTCAAAGGGTTCTCGCATTTGGCAGCGCCTTTCATCAACTTGACCAAGAAGGGGGCCTTCACATGGACTAATGGAGCATAGGCTACCTTTGATCACCTCAAGGAGGTGATGAAAAGTTTCCCTATTTTGGCACTTCCAGACTTTTCCCAGCCATTCACGGTGGAGTGTGATACATCTGAGGTGCGAGTTGGAGCAGTATCATCATAGGAGGGGCATCCCATAGCCTTCAAGAGTTAGAATCTCCTACCGCATGAGCTGTCATATTCCATATATGACAAGGAGATGCTGGCCATTATACATTCATTGGCCAAGTTCTGCTAGTACTTGGTGGGCAACCGGTTCCAAGTGAAGATTGATCACAGGAGTCTTTGACATTTCATGGGGTAGCAGGGCCTTAATGAGAAGCAATAGAGGTGGGTAAGAAAGGTGCAGGCCTATGATTTTGACATTGAGTATGTGCGAGGGAAGAATAATGTAGTGGCCAATGCTCTATCTTGGAGACTAACTGGGTTATCTCTCATGAGCATCTGCTAAGATTGGATGGCTCAGTTGTTGGTGGAGTACTTGAAGGACAGGAGGGCATGTGAGAAATTGAAGGGGACACATGTAGATGAGCGTTATTGTTTGATGGATGAGGTCATCTGTTACAAGGGGCCCATTTACTTAGTGCAAAACTTGTATTTGAGGGATAGGATACTCCAGGCAGCTCATGATTCACCATTGTTCGGAAACCAGGGGTTTCAAAAGACTTATATGGTTGTTCATGAGAGGTTCACGTGGAAGGGCCTCAAGGAGGATGTGTTGTAGCACATATAGGAGTGTGAGTCCCGCCAATGGAATAGGGGGAGTTGACTCACCCTGCAAGATTACTACAACCACTTCCCATTTCGGAGGGGAAATGGGAAAGTATTTCGATGGATTTCATCACTGGGCTCACAACAATACAGGCAAAGGATTGCATATATGTAGTGGTCAACATGTTGACCAAATTTTCCCACTTCTTCTCCATCCCCACTAGGTACATGACTGCACAGGTTGTTGATTTGTTCTTTTGGGTGGTTTTCAGGCTATATGGGCTCCCCAAGAGCATAGTGAGTGATAGAGACATTAGGTTCATAGGAGGATTTTGGCAGGAGCTCTTCGAGTTGGTTGGGACGGAGCTCACTCCTAACACCAGTTACCACGCTCAGATAGACGACCAGACGGAGAGAGTCAACCAGTGGTTGGAGGGGTACCTGAGTAACTATGTGACTGGTCATTAGAGGACATGGATTCGATGGTTGCACCTAGGGGAGTACTACTACAACACCATGCACCACATGTCTATCAGTATGACTCCTTTCCATTCCCTTTACGGATATGATGCACTAACTTTTTCTGATATTGTGTTTGGAAACAGTCGGGCCCGAAAGGACAATGACTGGGCCCAAGAGAGCCAAGATATCCTCAAGGCTCTCAAGGATAATTTAGTGACAACCCAAAATCAGCAAAAAATTTATGTAGACCGACACAGGACAAATAGGAACTTTGTGGAGAGGGACTTAGTATACCTCCAATGACAGTCTATGCTAAAATAGAGGGGTGACAAGAAGCTACAACCACACTTATATGGGCCCTACCGGGTGACTAGGTGAGTTGGGGAGGTGGCTTATGAGCTGGAGCTACGTTTAGGGAGTAGAATCCATAACGTGTTTCATGTCTCACGCCTGAAGAAGGTGTCAGGACAACAGGTGACGAAAACAACTGATCTACCCCTGCTGGACAATGAGGACCACTTAGTGTTAGAACCAAAGGCCATTTTGGAGAGTACGGAGAGGTGTCTGACGAGCAGGACCATCAAGGAGTTCTTGGTACGCTGGAAGAAATTGCCAAATGAGGATGCCACCAGGGAAGGTGAGCACATACTGGAGCACCCAGCTTTGAGGTTGCTTGAGGGAAAGCAACATTTGGGAGGGAAGGACTGTCATGTCCCTTCTCAAATACATTAGTCACAGGGTGAAGCTATACATTTTTTGCACAATTTTGGCTTAGGAGGAGGACCCCACACGTAGACTTACGAACTATAGGGGAAATTCAACTTTATTTTGCAGCTAATGAAATCTGGGGGCCACCCACATGAGAAATTCAAACTTGGCCATTCAATGAGCTTGGAGAGAATTGAATGGATGGATGGAGGGGCATACATGAGGCTAAGGGGACCCAATGTGATAACAGGAGGATCATCTCTCATTTTTGACCATCTTGAACATTTGTAAACAAACACTCTTTTGTACGATCTACTACTTAGCGAGTATACTCGCTGTTTAGCCACAAATCTCTCACACAGAAGGTTCAACCTCTTCTTCGGGGGACCATCCATGCCCACCCTAGGGAGGCTGTTCTATAGGAGTTTCAGGGAGTTCAGTACAATCACACACTTCAACCATCAACACAGAGAGGGAACTGCGTACTTCCTGGGTAGCCAAAAACACGCAGGAGATGCAGGAAGCTAGCCAAGAGATTCATTGCTTCTCAGGAGTTCTGGGATATGAGGAGGCTACTTGTTGAGGACATTTCTACTAGAGTTTGCAGCCATCTAGACCAGTGCATCAATTATTCAAATTTCTAGGCAGAAGGATTGCTCAAAGGTCTATAACAGTAATTCGTGGGGACTTGGGAGAGCATTCAATCTTGGCCAAGAGCCATCTGGGGAGTAAGGAGTTGGATAACATAGGTACAACCAACATTTCAGAGGTGTTTACATGGGGATTTGTTGGCTATTTCCTGCAAGTCAAATTTGGTAGTTGAAACTGGGGAGAGGCTCCAAGGAGGTTGAAAATCCAAATTCAAAACCAACGAAATTCCCTTCAGGGTTTTTTGGGTTTTGTCCAAGGAGTCTAGGGTTAAAAGGATATAATTTTCTAGGTAGTTTTTGGGCACCTTCGAGTAGTTCGAAGTTCATTATGACATTAGTTTACTAGGGTAGCGTAATGCAGAGTGGTGCAACAGTTGGGAAGCCTTTAACGCAGTTATTTTCCCACTTGGGGTTGTTCTTGCTTGTTTATTGGGACAAGCCCAAGTGCGCCATTCCATTCTATATTGTATATAGCCCTCTGATTTTGAAGAATATGGCTCAACAGTTCCTGATTGGCAGCATTTTCATGGATGTCTAATGTGTGTTTTTATTTTTTTATGTTGATGCACTATTTATATGCTTAATATCACTCACATTCCTACTTATTAAAATTACACTCATATTTTTATCTCCAAACAGTCTCACTCTAATGACTGTGCAATCATGGAGGAAATGATGCAGTCCTTCATGTGATGAAATGAGAGCTACGTGTAGGATGCCCTTCTTGTCTATAGATGCCCTTTATACTCCTGAAAATCAACCTTCCTACTGGTAGTGGAAAAAGGTAAGGTGAAAATACCTCCTTGGGTTGGCACTCGAAGTCCATCGAAGCAAGGGTTGAGATCTCCGCTCATAGACACTTGTGTGCTAAACAACACTACAGACTTGGCTTCAGCTCAAACATGTTATGTCAAAGAAACAATTTATGAATAGATAAATGAATGACCAAAATGAGTTCCTCTTTCTCTATTTATAATTTGTGGCCCCTTCTCTCCTTTTGGTCCCCACTCTCTCTCTCTCCCCTAATTCACATTCCTTCTCTTTCCTCTCTCCTCCAAGAGTGGGAGTTCCCTTCCTTGGGTCAAATTCTCTCTCTTGCGGTCCCCAATTTCCACTAGAGCTACAATATTCTCTTTTCCTCCTAAGTCCTAGTTCCATAATTATGTCCTATCCCTAAACTCATCTCTAATGCCGAAAATCAAAATTGGGGATATTACAGTCCTCCCCGCCAAAAATTTCTTGTCCTCAAGCAATGTCTGAACCAATGCCCTCCTCTGTCTGCTGATAACCTCTATCACCATCAGTAGTACCAGGGCCCCAAATGTGTCATTGAGGCATCCAAGGTCCCTACATTGTCCTGACATGAAAGAATCTCTCAAAACCAAGATCCCAATCCATCATGTCCCACCTGAAGCCCCCATCTCTCCACTCACTATCATGTCTGATATAAATACCAAAAGTCCCCCACATCATCGACGACTCGCTAAAGCCCAAATGAAGATCTGAGTGACATCCACCTATTGCAGATGGGTCACCCCTAATGGTCACTAAGTTTTCTAGTATTGTAATGCACGGGTCCCATGCTAGCCATAGATGGGTGCAACCATGTTGTCACCTCTGGCGCTAGCTGACTGCCTATCATGCGTACATTGTATCCTCCTCTCTTGGAACCTGATGATGGAATACTGATATAGGTGAGACACATCCTGCCTAAACCTCCCCATCATGCTAAATTCTACCCATCTAAATCTAACTCTCAACTGGTGAAGCCACAAAGAAAGCCTGCCTCTCCATCCGATGAAGGCCATTGTGTACCCCCATGTTCCAACCCAAGAGTGAACTATACCACTCTCTGCCATGACTCTGACCATAACGAGATAATGTGATCTATAAATCAACTGAATCCATGCATCCCATAGCCTACTTCAACATAGCTCTGAAAATGTCGGTGTGCTTGAGCATCAAATCCATAACGTAGTTAGTACCATCACCTTCTAGCTCTATTATGTGATGGGAAATCCCACCTAGATCCAAAAAATAGTTTGGACCTTGAGTCCCTCTAGTAATCCATGGCATTTACTGACATGTGGCCATGGATGTATCCAACTGCCTAACTTGCTCCATTGAGTACCAACTTAGTACCTCTCGCCATCCAATCCTAAAGGAGGGATCAAATGTGTAATCCTTTGTGGAAGGAACAAGCCCTCCAAGCTGATGCAGTATCATGCTAAGCTCAGTCTTGCTAACCTACCCATCCCCTCAGGCATGTCTAGACAACTCGACCTCCCTCAATCCAACACGTAAGGGTGGGTTGATAATGTTGTAGACCCCATTAGTCAGTCTCAGAAGTGAATTGTACTGAAAACCCAACGTGTGGCCTATATGTTGCCCCTCATCAATGGCTAGCCCAAAGGATGGCTGCACATCCTCTTCCATCACAAGCTCGACATGAGCCTTCGAATGCTCCTCCATAGACAACCCAATATGCGAGATATGCTCACTAGTCAGCTGTAGGCGGCTATCGTCTGGCAAATTCGTCATAGATCTGGAGGCTTTTGTACCTATCATCTCCTCAACAGTGGTGGAGCTATCTTCTGACACCTCATCAACCTCTAGTGCGCTACTATCACCTGAGAACTTGGTCACAACCCCAAATACCTCATCAATGGGTGTATTCTCAACTATCTCCTTAGCAACCATGGCCCCTTCATCAACTCTTTCATCTTCTTCCTTAATACTCCTCATCATCCCTGCAAAATCCCACTGAATATCTATTGATTTGTGCATGCCCCTTAGTTCACAGAATTCCCAAAAAGAGAGGGATGCTTGAATTCCATGACCCAATGATTGGTATGCCCTCCAGTTTTTTCCCAATAACTCCACATCAGTTGCAATCATGTTTGGATTCCAAACTGAGGAATGAATCAACTTCTCCCCCACATCAATAATCTTTCGTTGTATCATCATCACCTCATTCAAGTTTACCGCCATGTTGTTTGATTCTAATATTTCCCATAGGATGAGCTAAGATTATGGCTCTGATACCACTATAAAATACCTAAGGAAAATTAACAGTAAATATGAAAGCAAACATAGACAAAAATACCATAAGATAGTAACAAACAATCAGACCACAAATTGGCACGAAAACTACGTTGTTGTACTATTTTTATTAATAAAAATGGGTGTACAATAAGGGGCTAGAATGAGTGCACCTCGACTTTCTCAATGCAAGATAGCACAGCCCAAAATGACAAGTAAGACACCCTCCTCCAATCCGTTGCTATGTTGCTCAAGTACTGTGTTGTAGATGCCCAGAAATACACTATTATCTGAAATGGAACTACTGTTAGGGCCTCCTTGAGTGCTCAGAAAATTATGGGAAATTAACCTGAGCTCTACACTATAACCCCCAAAAACCCATGAAGGAATTGGCCAATGGTTGAATTTGGAATTCAACCCTATTTCCCCTAGTTCTTCTAATTGTTGGCTGAATTGGAACCCCTATTTAATCCATTAAATCTACCTATAAAGTTCTAGGAAGTTGGGATTATGATCCTTGCCCAAAACTCAGAAAAACCCAGAAAGGGTTTCCCTTGGTTTGAACCTTAAAAAATTGACCCTTCACAGCTTGGTCCTCCTCCAATTTCATATTTTGTTGCTGTGACTAACCCTGTCAATCTATGCTCTCCCACCTCTAGCAATCATCCTCAAATCCCCCCCAAAATGATATCCTAAAACCCTAGTTCCAAACTCACCCGATAGTGCTATCCCCAAAGAGTCTCACTCCAATGATTGCGTAGTCATGGAGGAGATGACATAGTCCTGTGTGTAATGATATGAGAGTTGTGTGTCAGATGGCCATCTTATCTATAGCTTCCCTATATAATCTTGAAAATCCACCCTCCTGCTGGTAGTGCGAAAAGACAAGGTAAAAATCCCTTCTTAGGCTGTCACTCAAAGTCCACCGAAGCAAGGGTTGAGATCTCCGCTTGAAGACACTCGTGTGCTAAACAACACTACAGACTTGGCCTCAGCTCAAGCGTGCTATGTCAAAGACACAATTTATGAATAGATGAATGAATGCCCAAAATGAGTGCCTGTTTCTCTATTTATAATGTGTGGCCCCTTCTCTCCTTATGGTCCCCACTCTCTCACTCTCTCTCCTAATTCACATTCTTTCTCTTTCCTCTCTCCTCCAAGAGTGCGTGGTCCCCTCCTTGGGTCGAACACTCTCTCTTGTGGTCCCCACTTTCCACTAGAGCCGCAATATTCTCTTTTCCTCCTAAGTCTCGGTGTTGGAATTGTATCCTTTTCCTAAACTCATCTCTAATGTTGAAAATTGAAACTGGGGATATTACAGTGTAGTGCCCATTGACTGTCAGGATTACGCAATTCAATCAGGCAATTGTTGTTATGGGATGTAACCCTAGGAGGAAAGTTTTGTGCAGTTTTGAGAGGCAAGGGGGACTTGGCAGCAGAGAGGCCTGAATGGAAAATCTGCGCATTTCTCGGGATAATGAGCTCGAGCTAAGGGAAGGACACTAGAAGAAACATTTGCATAGTCTTGGAGGCCAAGGGAGGCTGGGCTCTCTACGCATTATGGGGTTCTGGCAGTCAAAGGGAAAGCTTGATGACTAAAAGTGCGAAGTGTGCAGTTCAAGACAGACTGGGATGCACAAGTGCGCAATTCTACGGGTCAAGGAAGGTTGATGGACCTTGGAATTGTACAGAATCACAACCTTGGAGGACAACGACTACACATTGCGCAATTCTAGACAACAAGGTCACATCAATGAGAACTAGTAGAAAATGATGAAATTAGTGACTAGTTGACTAAAAAAGTTAGTCATTGCAATTATTTCAAGTGAATTACTACTAAATTTCAGCAATTTTAAGCGATCGAACTAAAAATGACTAACTTAAACAACTAATTTAGTCTAGGGATAAAATATACGACTAGATAATAAGTGACCAAACTAAAAACGTCTAATTTAAATGACTAATTTAGTCAAGGACTAAAATATATGACTAGATAATAAGTGATAAAATTAATAATGATTAACGTAAATGATTACTATAGTCCAAGAATACAAATATGACCAAATAACAAATACACCAAGTGTATGAATTACTCATTTATATTAGTAATTTTTAATTATGTCATTCTGAAAATGGAAAATTGCAATTTTGATACTGAAGTGTTACATTTCACTACAAGGGTCTCTGAATCCATCTGCAGTGTTAAATTTAGAGAAAAGAAGGGCCTTTGAATCCATATACAGTGTTAAAATTATGAATACCCTCTTGTCTCTAAATTTTAACACTATAGATGGATTCAGAGATCCCCTTCTTTGAATCAATCTGTAGTGTTAAATTTAGAGACAAAGGGGTCTCTGAGTCCATTTGTAGTGTTAAAATTTAGAGACCCCGTTAAGAGGGTCTCTAAATTTTTCTACAATGTTAAAGTAATTTAGGTAGATGGATTCAATGACCCCCTTAAAGGGGTCCATGAATCCATTTATAATGCTAAAATTATAACAATTTTATACAATATAGAGTATAAGTTTACAATATATAATAGTTTTATATTCTTTTTGGAAGGAGGGAAGAGAAAGAGAGACATAATTCTTAAATACTTGTTCAAGAATATTGATCATGGGAAGATTCAAATATGACCCAAGCACCTTATGATTCTTCTTTTACCATGGTTAAGACCCCAAGTGCCATACATGATGCAAAAAAAACCTAATGATATTGAGGCCAAACTTAGAGGCCCCAAGACCCAACTATGGCACACAAAAGCTTTAAATAACACCCATAACGTAACACTTGAAGGCTAGATATATCTTAGATAAGATATGTGTGGTGGTTTGAGGCCTTATTCATGTCCATTGAACTACTAAAGAAATTTTGTTTAGGGACTAAGGATCTTATTTTCCTTCCCTATCCATCGTAAAGGCCATAAACCCCATTCTTATTATGAAAAAACATACTAATTGTGCTCATATTCCCATTATGATATTTTGTTCATGGACATTAAACATGAGAATTAATTGTTTTAGGCCTAAGTACCTTTTTCATTCCTTGTTCAAGATATAAGCCCTAATTCCCATATATTATGTGGGAAACGTCATAATGGATCGCTTGTCCTAGATGGAGGCCTAAATTCCCTCAAAGATGACTTATATTGTTCTTTATGGTCTTTTTCATGTAGTGTAAGCTAAAGAAGTTTCATTTTGGGCTTGAGGCCATTGTTCTCATTCCTTTTCCATGGTACAAGCCTAAGACCCATAATTTTTACTATGTAAAACATACCAATGACACTTAAGATCCCCCGCAGAGGCCTAAGATCCCCTATAGAGGTCGTGTGTGGTTCTTTGTGAGCTAATTCACAAAGCTTAATCATCAAAGATTCAAATAAGGCCTAAGCCCCTTATGTTCTTATTTTGACCAACTCTACACTTGTAAGCATCATATGTGATTTAAAAACTCCCTAATTTCATTAAGGTCCAGTGATGAGACTCCAAGACCCAATCATGATGTGAAAAACCTTTTAATGGAAAACACAACCCACATAGAGGCCAAATAATACCCCTTAGAGAATATAATTAATGTGTTGGTTTGAAGCCTTTTCAATGACCATTAATTATTTAGGACTTAAGTCCCTTCTATAAAATTTCCTTCCTTGGCCATAGTAAAGGCCATGGGATCCATTCTTATTATGTAAAACATACTAAATGCCCATATTCCTAGCTAGAGGTCTTGTTCATGGAAGTTGAGCATGAGAAAGATTAATTTAGGGACTAAGGCCCTTGATTTCCTCTCCTAATAATAACATAGACACTAACTCCCATATGTGGTGATAAATACCTCTTATTGCGCCCATATACTGACTTGAGACCAAAGATTTAGTAAAGAAGATCTATGTGGTTTTTAAGTCTAGCTCACAACCCTTGAGACCAAAAAGCTTCTTGTAAGTCCTGATGCCCTTGATTACCTGCCCTACCCATGGTACATTCCTTGACTCCTATACATGGTTTGAAAAACATACTAATAGAATTGATATCACATATTATCCCTAAAATTATTTAAAGATGATCTATGTGGTTGTTCAATGTCAAATTCATGGCCCTTGAGCATGAGAAGCTTCATTTTAGAAGTAGAGACCTTTTTCTCCTTACCCCATACTAATTTTATTATGCAAAGAATAGTAATGATGCCCATATTCATAGTCTACGGCCCCCTTCACATCCATTGGTAAAGGCCTTGAGAATTATTCCCATTGTGCAAAATGTGGTAATATTAGTAAAGATAAAGGCCCCAATTGAGATTTCTCATTGTTCATAACATTTCATAATGTTAAATGTGGGAAATTGGCCTCATTATAATAGCAGGAAGCTTATTTCAAAAACATAATAATTGTCAAAATTTTAGGAGAAGGTATGTTATCATACATTTCTATGTCTATGTTGAAACAATAAGAAACCTTGACATGATTTTAATGCTGAGTCTTTTAATTTATTTCAATACATGAAAAATGGTGGCCACATAAAAAAAAAAAAAAAATTATACTCTTTGACATACATAAATATCATTGCACAGAACCACAAATTACATCCATTAAAACTTAAATTTTACATATTAAATAGTTTATATACAACTAAAATTGTGTTTATTTTTATTAAAATTTTAAATTAATACTATGTATAATTTTTTTTTTTTTTTATAAATATTATTATCGTATTTAATTTTTGCTATAGAATTGGATGTTCAACTCAGCGAATCTTCTCGCTCACTTTTAGTTGTTCCCTATTATCATAATTAACACTTGGAAACCACATATAAAACCCAACTATATAAAACCCACATATAATTAACATGTGGAAACCCACATATAAAACCCAACTGCAATTGCAAAATCCTTTGCAACAGAAAGAGCGGTGCTTGATTTTAAAATATTTTTCAATAGAAAGAGTGGCAATTGATTTTAAAGCATGATCTGATCTCAGACAATGGAATTGTGGGCAGCATTGGTGCCACTCGGATCTAGGACTCATCCAAGCTGCTTGACATCTTGCCTGAAACCTTCTCTCGATGTAAAATTTGCCTTCAAAATGGGCTTCTTTTGAAGGGCGTAGAATGTAGTGACCGAGACGATGCATGGACTCTTTCAAAAATCCCCAGGACCTCCACAATTTTTGCACCTTATCAAATTATTTCTTGCCACTAACATATAACATTCTTGAGATACATTACACCAATGATACCCATCTATAGTTATGCAAAGACATGTTATATGAGCCCCCGAAATCCATACCCACATTATTTTCTATAGATTTTGGGTTCTTGCACAATTCATCACTTAGACCAGCAAAAGCGTTCCTTGTACAAAATTTCCTTATAGCCTGCTAGACTCTGAGGCCTCTAGGTAGAAGACATTTTTCCCACAACAATGGTAACTTCGTTAATAAAATTTGCGAAGATATCAGGTGGGGAAGATGGGATCTCTTACATCAGGATTCAGTACCTTCCACATTACCCCCATTGATGATCACACAAGTTCTACTGAGGACACAATTAGAACTAGCAATGGCCTTCCAATTCTTCAATAGGGCAGATAAAAACTATAGGGTAAGGAACATGCACAATTTACAAAGCTGGTGCGTCATGGTCAATATTTTGAGCTTTGCCAGAATGTTTCAGACACAATAACCCTGATTCGCCACTCAATATCAGGTCATGAGACATACAATGAGGTATTTAATAGGCTTCTAGAGACCTCAAACTTGTGCAATTGAAATCCAGTGGTGTTTGATATGCTCATCAAGGCTTATGTCTAGCTTGGGAGTGTGCAGGATGTTGCTCAGATATTTAGGCTAATGGAAGTTATTGATTTTGTTCCTCACATCGCTACTTGCAATAGCATTCTGAATGGTTTATTGAAGTCCAATTTCATCAATCTATGTTGGGAAATATATATTGAAATGGGTAAGAGACAAATACCTCCCAATGCTTTTACATTCAATATAATAATTCATGCTTTATGCAGAGAAGGTAACTTGGAAGAGGGCTTTCAGTTTCATATTGTAACATATAATACTCTCATTGATGGATATTATAAGCCCTCTCCACTATATAGAAGATACAAGAGAACCCTCTAGAATATGGTATTCCATGTGTTTGATAGAATTGTAGTTGCACAAGGGTGGCAAGCCTCGTCACTCCCCTCTTTAATTGCATGTAGAGTCGATGAGGTGAGGGGTAACCTCCTCGGAACCCATTTGTCACTTGTGTATCCAGCCCATAAAGGAATAATTAAATTGTATTTTTAATAATATTATCTAATTTTATTGATAAGAAAACCGATAATATATATATATATATTAAAAAAATGATAATATGTAGTTCACTCATGAGCTCACATAGTAATATGCTTATGCAATAAAAACATGTTCACATTTTAAAACTTATATTTGTGTCATTTTTATGCTGAAAAGTGTTTTCTCTATGGAATTGGCTGGGAAAACAATTTTTAGCCCAGCCATTCTCCTTGCTCCCTTTTCGTCATTCCCTCTTATCATAATTCAATGCGTGGAAACTATTCATCATTCACTTCGTACATGGTTCTCCGAGTCTTGTTTACTCCACATATAAAACCCAACTGTAATTCCAAAAGCTTTTGCAATAGAAAGAGCGACAATTGATTTTCAAGCATCATCAAATTTCTGAAAATGGAATTGTGGGTAGCACTGATGCCACTTGGATCTCGGACTCATTCAAGATGCTTGACGTTTGTGTCAAAGTTTTTGTCGGTGTGTCTCACATAAAACTTTAGACACTTGAGAAGGAAGACTGCATCAAGAACCACGAGCCACGCCAATGTTTCTTCCTTGTAGTCGAGGAACTTGTGGTAGCTACTCCAGATTCACCATTTGTGCTTCCTAAACTCCTCCATAACCACTCACTCAAACTTGAATCCATTGATTCTTTTTAAAATCTGCGAGAAAGTTGAAGTTTGTAGCGCTCCATGTCATAGAGCTTAGATCTCCAATGATGATAGGGGCCGATGGAAATGGATTGAGGAGTGTATGATTCAAGTTTCACTGCTAATAACTCTTTGGGCACATTAAAAATGAACCTACATAATTCCTTTACTTATTCTTATTCTTCTCAATCAAAACTTCCCTTGATTTGAGAAACCAAACTGTTGTGGACTCCATGTTTCTGAGTCAAAAGCAAATAGTCTCAAAAGAAACAAAGGAGAAGAGGTGGGAAATATGTGAGATAGTTGAGAGACTATGAAACCTTATA
The DNA here is from genome assembly GCA_000404065.3 of Pinus taeda. Lineage (NCBI taxonomy): Eukaryota > Viridiplantae > Streptophyta > Pinopsida > Pinales > Pinaceae > Pinus > Pinus taeda. The sequence continues at coordinate 9,797 of APFE030523901.1, read as the reverse complement.
TGGAGCTTATCTGGTTAATGAATACATATATCTGACCGGAGGAAATGGGTACTAAAAACTTTCCTTATTTCCTTACTTTGAAACAACAGCCCACATGGGTCCTTATACAATGCCTTTGTCGACAATATCTTTCACATGTTTAACACGATTTTTTATTTACACTGAAAGGTGTTTTCTCTATAGAGTTGGTTGGGCAAAAACTATTTATCCCAACCAATCTCCTCGCTCCATTTTCGTCGTTCCCTCCCATCAAAATTCAACACGTGGAAACCATTTTTTCCTTGTCGTCAGTCCCTTCATCTAGAACAGGGTTCTTCGAGTCCCATTTACTCCACATATAAAACATATAGAACTATTGGCTCATAGGTTCCACTGATATAAATTCCAACAACATTCTTCAAACACCTTTGTGCCTTCAGCTTATTCCAACAAGTTCCAACAATTCCATGAAGATTATTGCAGAAGGAAGTTCCAACAATTCCATGAAGATGGCTACGGGAGAGCTGCGGAAGGATAGATGCTTCCCAACACCGATATGGACAATGCAACTGTTGAATGTATCATTGTTTTTTCCCTGTTTCTACACCGAAAATCACCACCTGTTCTTTTGTATTGGACCCCTTGGGAGCCTTTTCCTTATTAACAGCCTTGGGCCCCTTGACATGTGTTTTAGGCTCCGCCGTAACAACTTCCTCGATGGCGATAACAACTCCTTCCACAAGAGAATTCTCAATAGATGTGGGGGGCATGGTTTTGTTTCACAGGATTCAATCACAAGAAAATCTTTGAGAATTGCAGGGGACTGACGACTCTAACACAGAAAAATGAAAACATGCCAAGACAAGCGAAGAATGAGCATATATAAATTCAAGATAGCATAATGAATTTATTAAGTGAATAAGGTGGCACAGGTGTCTTCTGGCATGTAAATTAATGGAATGAACTGGCTTGACAACCACGTGTGGCAGCGAGGCAAATTTGTGAAATACCATGTATGAATCAAAACAGAGGACAACCACCTGAATTTTGATTGCCAAACAATGCCACTAAGGTTCCTCTTCTTCACATCTAGTGCCAATACAAATTGAATCATTGAATGTATACTTTAGAGACATGAGGATTATTCAATGAAGAGTAAGATGTGCTCTCAAAGTTGTCCTTTGTATTTAACGCATAAGATTTTGCACAATCATGAACTCCTATATCATTTAGTGGAACTCAAGAAGATTTCAATAGTTCTCTGAAATGTGAAATCTTGAAATCAATTTCAACACATGGTCATTGGTAGAGACAGTAGCTTGATTTCAGGGTTTAATTTTGAGTTGCATTTCAAAAATATAGAATCCTAGTGTAGATATCATGTTGATTGTTTACTATGTAGCAAGATATTTCTCTTACAACGATCATGAATTAGACTTCCACAAATTTGAAACGGGCTGTTGATTTAGTGTACAAGAGGGTTTCCACCATTAGCCACTCACCTCTCTATTTAAATGAAAGAGTCACTCGTGGTTGTGCAATTGAGTCACCAGAGGGCAGTGATGGTATAACACACAGATATTTTTGAAGTCCCTTGGAGTATGTAAAATTTCTAAGTTGCAGGTATTCTAGCACTATAAACAAAGGTGAAAGCTCTGCTGCAAGGCAAACCTTGAACAAGGAGGTGGATAAATGCAGTAAGGATTCTCTTTTTTCGACCGGGACTCAAGGAAGGAGAACTCTCAATCATTGCTTTGGGTTGTATTGGACTCGAAGTATCAGATGGGGAAGATGATTCTATTATGTCGATAGATAAATTGTACAATAATTTAGACCAAGAGGGTTGTGACAATGGATTGACAATCCACGACACCTTTTGGTTATCATATTTCTCATCTCAGGTATGGTTCTTACTAATTATTTCTCAAACTTAGAAACTATACCATATTCTCATCACAAACATTTTGTTTTGATATCCAATGAGATGGAGAAAAAGATCGACAAAAACCAATTTGCGCAAGTGAGCCACTCTTCTTCTGATACCATTGGTGCTCTATTAGGGTAAAATGGTTGAAACTTGAAAGTATATATTTTTAGGTTATAAGTCTAGCTCCCCTTTGTTTTGTGTTGGAGTTGGGGTATTTCTCCTATTGCCACTATATCGGTCTTCTAATTTCCTCTTTACCAAACTCCTCTAGGGCGTAGTTGACTCAAGTCTAACAATAATATTTGGGGAAATAATCAAATCAGGCCCATTAAGAGATAACTTGGTCCAGAGAATTTTCACAATAGTCAAATTATCTATAAATCTTTGTTCTATCTCTAAAAGGACAAAAAAAAAGTCATTATCATTGTTTATTTATCCAATTTCATAACTTGGTCTCATAACATATAGATGGAAAACCACCTGTTGATGCTATAAAACAATAAGACTTAAGTAGAGATCACATCCATTGACATGACCCCTTTTGATTGCAAGGACTAGAGTGGTTCATGAGGTCTGGAGGTTAGAATGTTTTTTCCCTTCAATGTGGCATTGTGCACCCCATAAGGTAACACTGATGATGTACCCTCGCATGTAGGACAAGGAGATATTTCCCTCCCATATTCCCAACTCCTTCATTTGGTGTTCCATTGCACCTCTTGGTGCAATTTCTAGTTTTATAAACACTTTTACTTAAGGTGGGCTTCACGCCATCCTATCCTAAGTGTTATTTTTGTTGGCCTCCAACAAATTACACAATGACTTCCAGGCAAGTTTCGCAGAATTTTAGGTGAGTTTCAACCAGTCAAGTCGAGTATTCACCTCGTTTCAAGAAAGTATTCAGCGTGACTCATAACTCTTGGGTGATATCAGTAATCCATCGTGAATTATTGATTTGATAAATTTGTAGGTTCCACTCTTCTATAGCACATGGACATTGTGCATACAAAACCCTCCATGGAATGAAATAAAGAACCAAAAACCCATACCCTCCAATCACTCAAAACAAAGGATCACCTTCTAGAGAAAGAAAATGCCGTGAGATCAGAATTTTTTATAGTTTGGCATGGGGCTTCTTTGATATTGCATCCATGAGACTAGTCTGTGTGATTGATGAGCCTGTCTGTGAACAATTAGAAACGCTTGTTAGCCTGACAACCCTAAATATTTCTGATAACAAGTTGAGTGGGTGGTCCCCATTGAAATTGGGTATACATTCTAATATTTGGTTGATCGATGTTTCATGAAACAATTTTGAGGCCCTCTACCTAGAAATTAGTAGGGAGGTTTTTTTTTTTTTTTTTTTTTTTTTTTCTGAGTTGGTTATATTTGTGAATAATTTTAGTGGGAATTTGTGGCCCTTTGACTCTTGTATTAATTTGCTATATCTAAACATTGACAACAATTAGTTCAGCAGAATGATTTCTACACAAATTGGACATATGAGGAATCTCTTAAAGTTCAGTGCAAGCAATAACCAACAGTTTGGACCTTTTCCTGATGAGCTTGCATACATTCAATGCCTCTCGGACCTCAATCCCAAAAACAACTGATTAATAGGTGATATTTATGCATTGTTAGGTTCCTTGGAAAATTTAAGCTCTGTCAAATAATCAACTTTATGGGGACATTCCTCCTGACTTGGGATTTCTAAAAAAATTAACCTTTTATAGCATATCTGATAGTCAATTGCCTGGCTCAATTTCAGTCAGTTTCAAGAGTTTACATTATAGATATAGTTTTCTTTCCAATCGTTACCTCCTATGTGCGGATCTGGCTTTGGGGCATAGGGTTATACCAAAATATCAGGAAGAAGGTCCCCAGTCAAAGCACTCTCCCGAGAGACGAACTAGGTCCTCCAGACCTCAACAACGTGCATACTTCCCCAGTCAACGATTTATTGGAAAATTGACACTTTCCACCGACCCTTCATTGGGCAAACAAAATTTGTAGGGTTTTCTTCAGTATTCTTCATTCAACCTCGAATGTTAGGAGAAAAAGGATCACCTTCTAGAGAAAAAAAAGACTGTGAGATTATATTTTTTTATAGTTCAACATGGGGATAGTTTGACATTGCATCCCTGAGACTAGACCACGTGATTGATGAGCCTGTCCATGAACAACTAGAAATGCTTGTTAGCCTGACAACCCTAAATCTTTTTTATAACAAGTTGAGTGGGTAGTTGCCACAAAAATTGGGTACACATTCTAATATTTGTCTTATCGACGTTTCAAGAAATGATTTTGAGGGCCCTCTACCTTGAAATCTACATACGGAGGAAGTTTCTTTGAGTTGGTTATATTTGCAAATAATTTTAGTGGGAATTTGCAACCCTTGGACTATTGTATTAATCTGTAATATCTAAATATTGACAACAATCAATTCAATAGAATTATTTCTACGTAGATTGGACAATTGAGGAATCTCTTAAAGTTTAATGCAATAATAACCAATTGTTTGGGCCTCTTCCTAATGAGCTTGGATACTTTCCATGCCTCTCGGACCTCAATATCATAAACAACTGATTAACAGGTGAGATTTATGCATTGTTAGGTTCCTTGTAAAATTTAAGGCTTCTATATTTGTTAAACAATCAACTTAAGGGGAACATTCCTCCTAAATTGGGATATCTAAAAAAATTAACCTTCTATAGCGTATTTGGCAGACCAATTTTCTAGCTTAATTTTAGCCAGTTTCAAGAATTTGCATTATAGATTTAGTTTTCTTGCCAATCCTTACCTATGAGAGGATCTGGCTTTGGGGCCTAGGATTAGACCAAAATATTAAGAAGAAGCTCCCTAGTGAAAGCCCTCTCCTGGGAGACACACTAGGTCCTCTAGACCTCAACAACGTGCGTACTCCCCCAGGCAACAATTTGTTGGACAGTCGGCACTTTCCACTGACCCTTCACTGGGCCAATAGAATTTGTGGAGTTTTCTTCAGTGTTATTCATTCAGCCTTGGATGTTAGGAGAGATGGGTCTGATCCTCAGATCCATTAGCTCATGATCCTCTCCGCCAGGGCATTCCCTACATTGTATCTTTTATGTTCCTGCATTGTGTCATTTATATTCATACATTATATTTTGTATAGGAGACTGTTTGGTTCTCCCGCATTATATGGACATCATTGTACTCAATAGTCCCTTTGACCTACTTTGTGGTCAATAGCTAGACATAAATATAATTATCTTATCTTATCTTATCTTATCTTCCCTACAACCAAGTATTCGAAATTTCTCAAATTAAGAAGCCTAGAAGGCAAAGACCCAAAGAACAAATTACTTCCCACATCCAACAACTGCAGGTTTTCATGGTCCCCCAATTTGTCAGGAAAAATCCCATAAGAAAATTCATTTTAACACTCATGTGATCCATAGAAGTTGGAATGCATATTTGATTGGGAACGCTTTTGATAAGACTATTGAACGAGAGTTTGAACCCCACAATCCTCGCACATTGTGAGGATTCAAGGCATTCGAATATTTGATGACTCATAGACTCTCTTGTGGCATTTATAACCGAGACATTTAAAGGCTTTATTTGAAATTTGAACTTCCTGGAGGGGTATTTGAGTCTATAAATCGTTCTATGTGTCTTTTAGTTCTAAGGTCAACAGTGTTATCACTTTGCTTAATGTGGCTACTTGCATCATGCATACAACTCCCTGAATTATTCAACCATTAAGAAAATAGGTTTTGTTAAAGGCCATTTCATCCATGGTGATCTTGTTCGTCGTAAGGGGTTCTCTTTGAAATCAACTCCCCTCTCTGCCTAATTGGTCATCTTGTAAGCCACAGGATTATATGTTAGACGATTGCAACAATTTCAGCCGTTGATTTAAAGGGGTTACCCAAAAGGTTTCGGCGTTTTATTTGGCATCCGTTCTCATCCGCGCAGCTGAACCGGCTCCTGTTACCTGCAAACGCCACCTTCTTTTCCTTTTTCCTTTTTCCTTCAAGATCGACATTTTTTCAGTCGCTTCGACAATCCAATGTTTTCAATCCCTTCTCAATGGATTCTGGGGATCCTTTCGAATGTGAGAATTTTCCATTTCTGTGGACATGCGGCATCGTGCAAGGAAGGAGTTAACATTAATAACCAACATTCAATGCGACTAAAAGGAACTTCTGACCTGTACACCTTCAAGGTTCATCTTCCAGGTATTCATCATGCATGTTACAGGGTTTTTGTTCCTTTAGTTGCGGATTTTCTGGATTTGTTGATATTTAGTGCTTGATGTTTATCTGTTGGTCTTGGCAGGTAAGGAAATTTCAGACCCGTGGCTTAAATGTCTTCCTTGCAGGCATGTGTGTCCTCGCAGGTTGTGATTTTCTTTCATCAGTCCCTGGTATCGGGATCAAACGGGCACATTCATTGGTGTTGAAGTATAAAAACATAGATCGGGTAACTCATTTTACTGGAATGAAATGCTGAAACTCGGCTAAATTTTGACAAAGTGTTTGTTTGTATAATGCTATCGGATTTAATAGCAAAGGACCGATATCATTTCTTCCCGCTTGACATTGATGTTTTCATTAATCAGAGTAATTAACATTTTACAAACATATAGACTTTCACCAAGTTCCTTTGCACTCTGCAGAAAAACAAAGAAAAGTGACAGAGTTGTACCTTACAGTATATATTTATTCCAATTTTTTAAACATCTATATTTGTGCTTTGATTTCTCAAAATACTTATCTTATCCAGGTTTAAGATGAATCTATTATCTATGTTGATATAATTTGTTGTTAAGTTAACATTTGCATCATTTTTCCATAACTCTAGTGTGTGATGCCATTTGATAGTGATTGGGCATCATTTGTTTGTGATTTGGTTTCTAAATGTATGCAAATACAAATTTCACAGAACTGAAGTTCTTAAGAAGCTTGTTTCTTTCTTCTTCCGGATTTGAAAGGAAAATGCAAGACACATGATAATAGGGGAAATCAATCTTATCTAGGGATTGGTTTGTGCAGGTTCTTTCTGTGTTACAACTAGATAAGAACCGTCATATACCTGAAGGTTATGTTAATTCTTTCAAAGAAGCAAATGCGGTTTTCCATCATGCTTGAGTGTAAGTTTCTATCGGTACATCAGTCCCCATTTCAAGTAAACTTTCTTTTCTACGGTGCACAAATAAATGTGTCATAATATGAAAGCTATGTCTCTGTGTCACAGGTATAATGCTGATATGAAATGCCTCTCATTTTTGAAGCCATTACCAGAAGGATTCTCTCAGGCATTTGACGGCAATCTTGATTTCCTTGGTCCGTACCCTTAGCTTGGTTCCGATACTTCTTAGCTGCTTTTCTGATGATGTATAAATCTTTTCATCCACATCACATAAATGTTGGATGTCCTAAATTACTGGTAGGCTGTAGAATTTTTTCACAATTGCAGAGGATGATCAAAATTTGCCATAACAGATATTCAGAGAATTGCCACCGTCAATGGTGATTGCCATTGCTGAAGGACGATTGGATCCAATAACAATGGAAGCTTTTGATGAATTTCCACAAATCCCTTCATTGCTGGAACATCGAGTAGTATATGCAAATGAGACAGTGCTCTTAGAAATTCAATCAAGAGAATCAAAGGCCAAAAAAGACAGCAGTCCATTTGTCTTGTTATCTGAGAAAACTCGAGTAAGTGGTTCGATGATTTTGTGCAGCTAACCCCATTTTAGAATGCCTTTATCTGTAGATATATTATCGTGCGATTTCTTGTTGAGAAGTTGACATTTTTGGCCCTTTTTCACATTATGATGATACGTAGTTTTTCCTTGAGTTTAGGTTGGGTAGCTTATATATATATATGATTTGTGTAATGGTGAGGTATTATTAAGATTGCCTGAAGTTTGATCTTCGATGGTTATTAAGATTGTCTAAAGTTTGATCTCGATCCTAAATACATGATCCTAAATACATGTTAGGACAGTTTTTATTTTTCACAATTGGCTCCCACTATCAACCTCTTCCATGAAATTTATATAAAACTTGAATAAAACTAAATTGCACAGATAACCCCTCCCATAAAAGTTGAATCTATCTAAACCTTAATGATTGGAATCTAAAACTTAATGAGGCTAAATTGCACATGTAGCGTTTATTGATGCATTCTGTATGCCATAGGTTCATCTTTTGCATTCTATCAAGGGGTTATTTTCAAAATTTTTACACCAAAAACTTATGTTGTTTTTTTTTTCTTCCTGATTTCCAGGACGAGTTTTGTGTACAGATTGGAGAGGAGCCTTTGCAAGAAGTGACATATACAACACACAGGAAGGAAAGCAAGTTAAAAAGCAGCTTCCAGAGTTTTTACATTTCTTTGAAAAAACTGATATATTAGTCCAGGAGTAAAAATGGCCCAGAAATGGGTTCCAAACAGAAATCGCCATTTTGGGCAGGCCCGTTTCATTTTGGATGGGCCCATTGTTTCTTGTTTCTTGAGAAACCGCCTGAAAACCTAGGTGGCTTACAGGGGAAGGAGGTAATTACTGCAGTGAAAATCTAGTTGGTCGGTGGTTCTGACATGGATGATTATTAGCCTAATTTACGCTTGTGGTTTGCCGCAGTCGTACAGTCCACTTATCATGGATGAATGGTCACTAACAACTCATTTTCAGTTGATGTATTTGTTTACATTGCAATCTATGAACCAATTTGCATGAAAACTTCCATTGGTTACTTATTTTTGTTATGGAAGCTGAAAAGGATGGAAATGCTATTAGGTGTTACATTTGTGATCACAAGATCTAATTAGAATTGTCTCGGGTTATCAGAATCAATATTATATAAATGAAGTTCCAAACTTTTCAATGGTTTGATTTTTTGATGCACAGGGAACAACATAAAGTTAGAAGTCAATGAGGGAGTAGCAGAATCAGAATGTTTTCTGCCAAGCCAAAAGGCTTGTGAACTTGATAGAGGTTTAATGACACACTTCAAAGCAATTGCTGAACATTCATCTTTGACAAGGTCATCGCTTCACATGGATGATAATCAAATGAAGAATAATGGGATTGCGCTGGAAGTAAGAGGCCAAAAGAGAGTTTTTCCTCCTACCCCAGCTAACAATCCCTTCAAGAAAATAAAATCAGAAGATCGATCTGTTTCTCTTGCAGACAGTCTTGACACTCACTCGCCTCTAGGAACTTCTAAAACTGATTCAGCTGATGCCCATTTGTCTGAATTATCCAAGGAATCTGAAGGTAGTAAAAGAATTGCAGCCGAGGTGAGCCTTAAAAGCATTTTTCAAAAATCAGAATCAAGGACCACAAAGGATTCAAACAAGCCTCATGCTGTCATTCCTCCATGGAATGAACAAGAGCTTTTGTCTACAATCAACAGCTTTGCTTCTTCAGAAGCTGTTTTTCACTCTGACATTGTTACTCCAGATCCCTTATCGGATGGTCCAAGCAGCACGCAAGTGATCCAGAGGACAGTTTGTACACCTACTACCCAACCATGCATGAATGGAGTAGATACCAAAAACGCTGCAACTCCTAAGTCTTCATCACCATCTCATGGTACTTATGGTAAACGAACATCATCTAGCACTAAGCCCAATACTGGCACTAAGGGTAACAGGCTTAGTAGTACTAGCAAGAACTTGGCTACCAAGAACAGTGGCATATTGAAATTCTTCAAGAAAGTGTGATTTTTCATTGAAAAATATATGCATTCAGCTTATTTTGCACATGGAGGCATTCAGATTATTTTGCACATGGAGATATTAACATCGAAAGCTCCCTGAGGTGGGTTCGGAGGTTTTTTTTTGGGGGTTATTTTGTTTTCTCCCCAAGGTAATTGCAAGTGCTTTTTCAAAGATG
>APFE030523898.1:44209-66841 GCA_000404065.3 Pinus taeda | reverse complement strand
AAAAATCAAGCTGGTAGTCCCGGTTTTGGGATCCAGTGGGAAATCTTTGTGTTTATGTGTTTTATGTGTTATGCTCTCGCATTTTTATTTTTCCTGTGATTTAGAATTCGTATGCAGGTAATTTCTATACGGGGTTAAAACCTACACTTAAGGTGCTCTTCATACTGTTGTAGGTAGTTGTCATCAGAGAACTCCGTCACGAATCTAGGTGGCTCTGTGCCCATCAACACCTCACTAATGGATGTGTCTCCCGACTCCTCCCTAATATCCTGTGGGCTACCATCACCTGAAAATCTAGACACGGTCCTGGACACCTCATCAATGGATACCTCAACAACTAATGACACCTCATCAATGGATACCTCAACAACTAATGACACCTCATCAATGACATACACCACATCATCAGATGGTTTTATGGGTGTATGCTCCAGTTTCTCCGTCAAGGTGTCAACTGGTGCCATCAAAGAGGTCTCCAACAATGGTGACTCTTGTGCTATGCTAGGTATATCGATGTGCTCCTCATGACCTTGCATACCCTCAGCCTCTTCCTCGGACCCTTAATGTCTAAAACTAGGTCTCCACCAGCAAAAGTGTCTTCTTGACTCAGCCTTTAACTGTCCCTGGCATGCCTGCTCCTTTTCATGAGATCTGGTGTCCTGATTCTATCAACTTTCCCCACATGGTGTAGATGGTTGTACTCCCACGGCTTGTGCACCTCTAATGTCTCCGTTATAAGGATAAGGATGGATCTAGTTTGACACCTTCCTCAACTGAGCCAACCTCTCATCATTCCAGTGGATTCCTTCCCAGAATTCATGCATATTGAATCTCCCTTGAGCCATGGGTGGTGTACGGTGTAACCCATCATTGTGCATACATGCCCAAATCTCCCATGATCTTACTGGTTACCCACAGTTGGGCCAAGATCATGCTCTGATACCACTGTAATGTTCCTAACTTAAACAAACAGTGATATATAAATAAAAAATGATTCTCAACACAGAAAATTTTAACAAACAATACATGCTCATAAAAACTCCAGAAGTAGAACTAGCTAAGCCTTTTTATTAATCAATGGAACAAGTAAAATAGTATGGATGAATGCAACTTAGCTTGCCTCAATGGCAAGTTTGATATAATCTAGGTGATGAGACAATGATATCAAGTACTGGAAAATGTTTGCTCCTCTAATGTTCTACACTGCCTAGAAAACTCCTTGATTGGCTGGAAAGGACCTGTAAGAAAATCCACTTCCGTTAATCAAAAAATGCTACAAATTCAGCCCCAAGCTCCTTTACCAAAACCCACAAAAACCCAGAAATGGTTTGTCTTAATTTTGACCTCGCAAAATTGACCCCCAAAGGCACTATGCAATCCCCTACAATTCTACACTGTCTGTTGCAAAGCTACAACTTAAAACCCCACCTCCTATGCTCCGAAAATGTTGAAATTGTATATATGTGATCCTTGTCAAAAACCCAAAAATTGTTTGGCCTAGTTTTGACTGTCAAAAATTGACCCCCAAGAGGACCTACGCCCTCCAAGACTGCTGAAGCACACAACCTACAAGTATGCCAACAAAATCCTCCTCCAAGACACTGGAAAAGAATAAATCACCTCCACTATTGTTTCCCTTGCCTCTCTCGACAAGGATCATCCTCAATAGTTGAGCTTCCACCTCCCACGTATGCACAATATTCTTGCTCTGCACTACCCAGGAAGTGCGAAAACCCCACTGAATAGAAGCCCTCTCTCCCAGCTCCAAAAAATCACCCTAGCCTCCTTTCCGAAATTTCTCCTAGCTAAAGCTCCTTTGAAATATACCAAAATCACAACTCTGCCTCTCCTCACTGCATCCTCTAGGAATACGCACCACCTAGAGATTCTGGAATACAACTGCTCGAAATCACAATGAACCTCTCTAGGGTGGCACTTGAAGTCCCCCGAAGAAAGGGTTGAGCTCTCTGCCTGAAGAACTCTTGCTAAGCAACTTGAACAACCAAAGAGAGATTCGATATGCTAAAGATGAATGAAATGAGGAGAGCTACCTTATATAGATTTCGGGGAGCACTTTTTCCTCCAATTTTACCTCCATCGTGGGCCCTCACTTAACCATGTCCATGCAAACCGAACTAAGGAGTGCATATTTCCCTAGTGTGGGTGGCCCCCATGTATAATTTAACCAAAACAAAATAACTTCTCCTAAGTCTAATCTCTTAATAAAAGTCAAATGGTCCCCACTATCTCCAAAGTTTGCCCCAAAGTGCAATAATTAGTCTTGTTCCAAATTAATTTAGGAAGGGACATGATAGTTAACGTCCACTAAGGCAAATATGGTCTATTAGACCTTAAGAAAGCAAGTGATTAACTAAGACTCTTTAATATTTTTTTTCTATGATAAAAAAGAAGGGAGAGAAGCATTTCAAGATTTTTGTTTTGTTGTCTTAACAAGTCAAGAAGGTTGGTAGTGTGGCAAATGTTTTGAAAAGGAGAATGAATGTGAGTAAGAGTCTGACAATCCAAGAGAAAGTGTTTTTCATATTCAACTCTCTTAGTATTGCAAAGGGGGCATATTCTTTTGTCCCAAGGTGTTTTGGGAATAGACCAACGATCAGCTTCAATTTGAAACTCATGAGAATTATTTCTTATCTTTGAAATGTTCATTTTCTTCTTAGCACTTATCAAGACATAATGATAATTTTGGTTAGCAAGAGTGGGGTTGATCACCTCCTTATAATATTTTAGCTTCCCTTATCCCTCTAACTCCTTATCATCCCATAACTTATCCTTAAATTTGGAAGTAATAATGTTTTTAATATTATCCTTATTCTCCAGGATGATCTCCTCCTTTGTCCCCCAATGGTCGAGCCAGGACTGGGCATCCTTATCCCAGCCTTATCTGAGTCAGAGGTGGGGGTTTTGACTAGTGTTAAAAGAAATTTTGTGGAGCCTCTTGGCTTCCATGTTGTACAACTTCTTCTTATACATCAAATACCTAAACATAGTCACACTTTCAATGGGGTAAAGGATACTTCAATCAAGAGAATAGGGTAGGGATTGTTTCCTTTAATCTTGAGGCTGTAAGTTATAACTTGCTTTTGGATCATCACAATCTTTCTCCATGATTCTCTAGATATATTACAGCCCTAAACCTCACATCCATATAAAATAATAGGAGTGACGAGAGTCTCGAAGAGGAACTTCTTTTTAACTCCAAACCCAAATATTTGTCAACTTACAATTGTTTTCAAGATCATAGTAAGTTTTCCAGCCTCCAATAATCCTCTTCTCAATGTTATAGATATAGTTGAGTTAATGGTTGATGCAGGGGTCCCCGGTATTTAACCATACTTAGCAAAATGATGCCGGGGTTACATAGCATATACCCACAGTATGCAAGAATCTATATAACACAATTGTCCTAGGTATTTGACTCTTCAATGGAATCAAATATTCAACCTCTATGGTTTAGGCCCTCTTATAAGCAGTTCCTTTGTATCGGAACCCAATCCCCCCGCCTATACCTCTTATCAGGAGGTTCTAAACAACCTTCATAAACCTTGGCCACATATATATTCTTCCACTTTACATTGGTTATATGTATTTAACGTATAACCTTCATATCGGCGCTATTCCCATTTAAACTATCAACTACGAAGGAAACATATGTAGAACATACTTTTTCCTCCTCGGTACGACCTTTGCACATTACCTGAGGTGTATCTCATCGCAATCGCTATCGGCTATATTCCCTGGCCTTACCACATATGTGGTGCATCATCCCTCCAACTCCAATGTTTAACTATCAGAAACATTAACATATGTTTTATGCCTTCCACAACTCAACAACTAACTCAAATACAAAGGAATTACACTAAACTCCGCTTGAAACATATACATAGACCTCAAATAATATATACCCGCAACTATAACTATAGTCGGGTCCAGTTCATCCAAGTTTGTCTGCTTATGACCCTGATCTCTGCCGACGCCGATATGCAATGGCCGATTTAATTGTGACCGTTGATCAGGATCGTGATCTGACGGTCAATGATTAATTGCCTGATCGCCGATAAAAACCGACGCCAATCATCGATATATTCTTCTATGTTGGCTCTTGCTTTGCTTTCTTTGCTGATTTCTACTTTGCTTGCTCCAATTTTTGCTTTGCTTGCTCCAACCTTTGCCTTGGTCGCTTTACTAACTCTTGCTTTACTTGTTGCCTCCCTATCATCCTTACCCTCTTTCATGATTGAATCATGAATGTTCAGCACTTTCTCTAGCAAATTAACTTCTCTACTCCATGGATTGATTTCTTCCATAGAATTCTCTTCTTCCACCTTTATTTGGTTGTTCATTTGTGCCAAATCTCCTTCAGCATCTGCAACAAAACCTGCATTCACAAAACACTTGTTAAAATTAAAAACACAAGGTTGTTGTGCCTTGTTTCCCTTTGGCAACAATTCAATTTGCTGCACTGTTTTTTCCTCCTCTGTCAGCACATCAGTATGGTGATTTGAACTCTCAACCTAGTTCGTGAGACTGTCCATTAGTCTCTCTTTCATACCATCTTCTTCAATGATATCTCTCTGGTTTTGTCCATTGTAGTGAACTCCTTCTTTTGCAGTTTCAATTTGCTGAATTATCATTATCACCTCCTTTCTCTTGTGAATGTTATTCATGACAATTCTTTTGTCTTCCTTCTTCAGTGATCTCTCTTGAACATCTATATTTTGTCTTTCCAACTCCCTTCTTTGAAAATCTATTTGTCTATATAACTCAACAACTTCAATTGGAGTAGATTTTGGAAATTTTACACAATTCTCCATACCTTCTTTTGTTATGGATAGATCATCAGATGTCCTTTCTCCTTTTGCTAATTCTTTCCCATAGACTTCTTCTTCCTTAACATCTTTCAGTAGATGTTCTTCTTCTTCACCGATTATCTCAATAGCCTTCATGACTATTTCAACTGTGCCTATCATCATCGTGAATTTCTGGTCCTTTACTATGTTTTCAGCTAACATAGTTTCCCCTTCTTCAATACATTTTGCCTTGTTGTCCCTCTGTAACTCTACTCCCAAAGTTATCCTTGTCCCATCATTTGTATTATCATTCTCCTCTATGACAACTTCTATAGACTCATCCATAGACTTTTCCTTCTGTATACAGTTAAGTTCCTCCTCTTCTGAAAAGTTTTCTTTGTCACCTTTTGCTTCTAGATCTTCATCTCCTCTGAAGATATCTTCAAAAGGCTGCTTTTCTCCTGTAATATCTGCCATCATACACAAACTATCAGTTTTAAAAATATAAGACCCTATGGCCCCACTTGATGGTTCAGCCATCATATCTCCTTGTTCTTCTAAATCATTCTTATGATTCATAAATTCTTTGATAGTCTCCTCTTCAATCTCTTCAAGCCCTTCACTTGGTTGCTTGACATCTTTCTCCAGCTATATATGAGATCTATCTATATCATCTTTTTCCATAACAGAATTTAGATTATGTTTGTCTTCTTCCTCTTTTATGACAATATTATCAAATTTTCCTTCACATGTTTCACCTGCGAACATACACAAATTGTCAGATTTAAAATCATCAGACCTCTTGGCCTCACTTGAAGTTTCAGTTTTCAAGTCTTCATCTTCAGTCAGCATCTCCTCATGTTGTTTTGAACTATCCCAATATGTAATATTCCTAATTAGCTATGGCTAATTGGAATATTCGATTTTGTTTGATTTTTGCCTTCTATAGTTATTTGTAAATAAAAAGTGAGTAAGGGGGAACATAACTCACTTTAGAATAAAAGGTCACTTCCTAGGTAGCACAACGTTGTGGCTTAAGGGGGAACCAAGGGGACCAAAGGGGCAAAAATGGGGCCCACGCAGACACATGGAGGGATTGCGCAGGAGGGAAGGAACACATGGCAAGAAGGGGATCACGCAAGAGAAAGTGAGCCTAGGGATTGTGAGAGGCAGAGGCTTAAAATAGAGAGGAACCCCCTCATTTGGGATCATTCTAGTTATGAGCATTTGTGATAGTCATTTCGACGTAGAGCACGCTAGCTGTTTAGCTAGCCTGTAGCACTTTTTAGTGCATTGAGTGTCTCCGTTCAGAGATCTCACCCTTAGCCCCGGGGGACTTCAAGTGCCTACTCGGGAAAGGTATTTCCATTGGTATTCTAGAAGTAGTTTCATCAGCATTTCAATAGCAGTTTCATCAGCATTTCAGTAGCAGTTTCATCAGCGTCTTTGAGGAACTGCGCAGAACCCCAAGGGGGTGATTTTCGGAGGTCGGTCATTTCAAAAAAGCTTTCTGGGTTTTTTTGGGTTTTTTGAGTAGAGTCTGATTCCAGAGTTTCAGTCTTTTCTGAGAAGGGGAGAAGCCCCAAATCCTCATTTGATTTCTAGTAGAAGTAGTAGCACGACAATTTTCCAACAGCTGGGACGCGGATTAGTGTGAGGCCATTCTAGGAAAGCTTTCTAGGTTTTTCTGGGTTTCTTGAGTAGATCCAGAATCCAGAGTTTTAGCTTTTTCTGAGGAGGGGAGCAACCCCAAATCATCATTTGCTTTCTAGCAGCAACAGTAGCACAACAGCAACATCCACGCAGAGAGGCCATTCTTGCCATTCTGAGAGTATTTCTTCACATGCCTTGTGAAAGTCGAGGTGCCATCTGTCTAATCACCTCTTGTACTCATTTATTGCTCATTATAATAAAATGGCTTAGCATTTCTCGCTGCATTTCTTGTGTATCTGCTTATATTCCTGGTTTACATTATTATATGTTGTTCCACTATTATTTTATCACTTTTGGGTTATTATATCATTTGCACATATTTGGTTGGAGTTTTTGTTGGGGTTTGAGGAATATTCTGGGTTAGGAATATTACAGTGGTATCAGAGCATAGATCTGGCTTAGCCTGTGGAGCTAGCAATCTATGACACCGGGGCAAAAACCCTATATCTGTTACAAAGGTCAGAGATACAGAGACACTGGGCGTAGGTTGGAGAACACTTACGGAGAGGGAGACTGTATTCCGGTGGTGGACGCAGAACAGGAGGAGCCTGTGGTGGACGCGGAGTAGGAGGATCCGATGGCAGATGATGATGGGAAGAGATTTGCATATATGCTCCTCAAATCTGTGCAGGATCTGTCGAGGCAGATTGAGGTGATGGGGCAGAGATTCACGACAGTAGAGGCCAGACAACATGAGAGCCCACTGGTTTTTCAGGTTGGTGAGGGATCGGGTGCATCCCACCATTTTCCAAAGCAGCGTGATACTGCGCAGCAGGTGGCCTCACATGCTCCTACACGCTCTACCATGCCCACTTTCTTAGGAGCCGACACGGGAGCCGTAGCCCAGCAGGAGGCAGAACCCGGACATATGGGCGATTATTTTGCAAAGTACCAGGCCTATGGGCATGAGTTCAGGGAAGCCCTCTCATTCAGAGATTTTGTTTAGCTCCAGCGGGATAGTAGACCCCACGACCATCACAAAGGGTATTGACATTACCATGATGGTGACACCCACCGTGCAGCAAGTAGATTCCACTTGCCTACACTTGATGGTTCATTTATTTCCAGCTTAACCAAATGTCGAAGACAAAGGCCATCAAGGTGGCAACATTGCATTTGGATGGTGAGGCCCAGGATTGGTGGTTTCATGGGATGGTTACACTAGGGCACTCCACAGTGACATCATATGCCGAGTTTACCAGGAGACTGATGGAGCGATTTGATCAGAGGGATCTAGAGCAGCATTTCATTGAGCTGACAAGGCTCAAACAGACAGGGAGCCTAGAGACCTACATTGCAGATTTTTTTGAGGGTCTCTATGATGGTGCTAGACCTCTCCATGGCACGGAGGGTCTCTATGTATGTTGAGGGGTTACCAGAGCCACTTCGGGTTCTAGTCCGATCCACTAGACCAGCTACGCTCCAGGACACTATCAGCAGGACCCGGGACTTACAGGATGTCTTACTCAGGACTCAGACACCTTACCCCTAAAGACAAACTTTCCAGTCTAAGGGGAAGGATGTGAGGGTTCCTCCTCCAAAGGGGAATCCAAGACGAGTACAGTTTGACGACGATGCCAGGAGGGAGCTGAATAAGAAGCGGTTGTGCTTCACTTGTCAGGAGCCATGGGCACCAGGACATAGATGTGCTACTGGCAGAGCACATGTTATTGAGGTCTTCTTCGAGAGAAATGGAGAAGAGGATGACAAGGAGGATGTGGAGGCAAGAGATAGCCATGCCATACAGGGACCTTTGCCATCTCCACCACTAGCAGCGGGTGGTGCATCTTTTGCACCCACCTGAGGGGCCCTTGCAGCATTGCGAGGAGTTCCCAAGTATCTGACGCTACGCATACGAGGGACAGTACGTGGCCAGCACGTATCAGTTTTGGTTGACAGTGGAGCAACCCACAACTTCATCAATGCCCAAATGGTTGAGCGGAGAGGTATATAGACAGAGAGCTTCGATGGGTTTTCAGTCTTAGTCCCAGGAGATCAAACCATGACGTGTGCTCGTTATGTTCCAGAGCTTTCAGTGACGATGGGCACCTACACATTGACTGACCACTTTTTCATGGTCGATATTCCAGACACCAACATAATACTGGGTGTTTAGTGGCTTATCACCCTAGGGAAGGCCACGACAGATTGGAAGACCCTGGAGATGGAGTGGGATGATGAGAAGACAGGGAGGCATGAGAAGATACGAGGACAACACACATATCCGCCTTAGACTGTCTCAGCTCATCAGATGGAGGCAATCTTCCAAAAGGGAGACATAGAGTGGGCAGTGGAGCTACGTGCATCAGAGGCAAGAACTACAGGGCAGACGGGACACCCAGAGATACAGTCTATCCTTGATCAGTATGCCATAGTGTTTGGGGAAATTCCACCAAGATAGCCGCCAAATCGGGGGTTTGAGCACACCATCGAGCTTGAGCAGGGCATACAGGCCGTGATTACCACCCCCTATAGGCACCCCAAGGCTTATCGGGATGAGATTGAGCGGGCTATCCAGGAGTTGCTTGCATTGCCAAATTTCACACAACCATTTGTTTTGGAGTGTGATGCGTCGGGAGAGGGGATCGACGTAGTATTGATGCAGGGAGGTCACCCTATAGCATTTAAGAGCCGAAAGCTCCTTCCGCACGAGAGGTTGTATTCCATATATGACAAGGAGATGCTGGCCATCATGCATGCATTGGCTAAGTACCGACAGTGTTTGGTAGGCAACAGGTTTAGAGTGAGGACTGATCACAACAGCCTCAAGTTCTTTTTGAAGCAGAAGCAACTACAGGAGAGGCAGCAGAAGTGGATCAGTAAGATCCAAGCATGTGACTTTGACATTGAGTATGTCAAAGGTAAGAACAACGTGGTAGCAGAAGCCCTTTCACGTAGACCAGCCACGTTGTCTGTTATGAGCTTGCATATAGATTGGAGGGCTCGACTCTTAGTAGAGTACTCCAAGGATAGATTTTCATGTCAGGTTTTGGATGGGAAAGTGGCAGATGACAGGTACAGGGTGGTTGATGAGATCATCTACTACAGCGACCGGATCTTCTTGACTGAGGGGTCTCAGCTCAAGAAGAAGATACTCCAGGCATCACATGATTCCCCATTGGCAGGACATCAAGGTTTTACCAAAACCTATAGGGCCATTAGGGAGAGGTTCTCATGGAAGGGCCTCAAGGAGGACGTACTCCAACACATCCGAGAGTGCGATGTTTGCTAGAGGAACAAAGCAGAGATGAGTCATCCTGCAGGATTATTGCAGCCTCTTCCCATTCTGGAGGGGAAGTGGGAGATTATTTCGATGGATTTCATCACAGGATTGCCCATGGTATAGGGCAAGGATTGTATCTTTGTTGTCGTTGATCGACTGACGAAGTACACACATTTCTTTGCCATATCTGCACACTATACAGCAGGATAGGTGAACGAGCCGTTCTTTAGGGAGATCTTCAGGCTACATGGTCTTCCTAAGACCATCGTCAGTGACAGGGACAGCTGTTTCATGGGTGGGTTTTGGCAGGAGCTTTTCCGATTGGTGGGGACGGAGTTGACACCGAGTACCAGCTATCACCCATAGACGGACGAACAGACGGAGATAGTTAACAAGTGACTGGAGGGCTACTTGCGTAATTATGTCAATGGGCAGCAGAAAGCATGGCTGAAGTGGCTGCATCTGGGGGAGTATTGCTACAATACTTCGCATCACATGTCCATTGGTATGTCACCATGCTATGCCTCATATGGGTATCATCCTTTATCTTTTGTCGACGTGATGTTTGGTGATAGCAGGGCTCCTAGAGCCAAGATTTGGATCCAAGAGAGTCAGGATATCCTTCGAGCTCTCAAGGATAACATGGCTACAACGCAGAACCAGCAGAAGCTGTATGCAGACAGGGGTCGGGTGGAGAGGCAGTTCGAGGTAGGGGACATGGTCTACCTACGATTACAGCCATACCGACAGTCATCATTGAAGTAGAAGGGGGCTGAGAAGCTCAAGCCCCGCTTTTATGGGCCATACAGGGTGATACGCAAGATTGGACGGGTTGCATATGAGTTGGAGCTGCCCCAAGGTAGCAAGATTCATAACATTTTTCATGTATCATGCCTAAAGAAGGCATTGGGGCAGCAAGTGACCGTGATGGATGAGCTACCACCCATGGATGATGAGGGGCATTTGGTATTGCAGCCGGAGGCTGTCATTGACTCTAGGGAGAGACGGTTGCGGAGCAGGACGGTCCGGGAATTATTGGTGAGGTGGAAGAATTTGTTGGATGAGGATGCCACTTGGGAGAGTGAGGAGATCTTACAACATCCATCACTTCAGTTGCTTGAGGACAAGCAACATTTTGCCGGGGGAGACTGTAATATTCCTAATTAGCTATGGCTAATTGGAATATTCGATTTTGTTCGATTTTTGCCTTCTATAGTTATTTGTAAATAAAAAGTGAGGAATGGGGAACATAACTCACTTTAGAATAAAAAATCACTTCCTAGATAGCACAACGTTGTGACTTAAGGGGGAACCAAGGGGGCCAAAGGGGGACGCAGAAATGGGACCCACGCAGACACATGGAGGGACTGCGCAGGAGGGAAGGAACATGTGGCAAGAAGGGGATCACACAAGAGAAAGTGAGCCTAGGGATTGTGTGAGGCAGAGGCTATAAAATTGAGAGGAACCCCCTCATTTGGGATCATTCTGGTTATGAACATTTGTGATAGTCATTTTGACGTAGAGCACGCTGGCTGTTTAGCTAGTCTGCAACACTGTTTAGTGCATTGAGTGTCTCCGTTCGAAGATCTCACCCTTAGCCCCGACGGACTTCGAGTGCCTGCTCAGGCAAGGTATTTCCATTGGCATTCCAGTAGTAGTTTCATCAGCATTTTAGCAGCAGTTTCATCAAAATTTCCGTAGCAGTTTCATCAGCGTCTTTGAGGAACTGCGCAGAACCCCAAGGGGGTGATTTTCGGGGGTCGTCCATTTTAGAAAAGCTTTCTAGGTTTTTCTGGGTTTTTTTAGTAGAGTCTGATTCCACAGTTTCAGCCTTTTCTGAGAAGGGGAGAAGCCCCAAATCCTCATTCCATTTACAGTAGCAGCAATAACACGACAGCTTTCCAGCAGCTGGGACGCAGATTAGTGTGAGGCCATTCCAGGAAAGCTTTCTAGGTTTTTCTAGGTTTCTTGAGTAGAGCCTGAATCCAGAGTTTCAGCTTTTTCCGAGGAGGGGAGTAGCCCCAAATCATCATTTGTTTTCTAGCAGCAACAGTGGCACAACAACAACATCCATGCAGAGAGGCCATTCTTGTCATTTTGAAATTATTTCTTCACTTTCCTTGTGCAAGTCGAGGTGCCATCTGTCTAATCACCTCTTGTACTCATTTATTGCTCAGTATAATAAAATGGCTTAGCATTTCTCGCTGCATTTCTTGTGTATCTATTTATATTCTCGGTTTACATTATTATATGATGTTCCACTATTATTTTATCACTTTTGGGTTATTATATCATTTGCACATATTTGGTTGGAGTTTTTGCTGGGGTTTGAGGAATATTTTGGGTTAGGGATATTACACAATAGTCCATGATATCTTCACTTGATCTCCATTCTTTATCGTCAGTGTAGTCTTCATTTTCTCCGAGAATTTCTCCTTGTTCTGGTTCACAAATGGACTCTTCCATTTCTAACTCAACTTCCTTGAGTTTTTCCTTCAGCCACTTTACTTTCTTTTGTTGCAGCCTTCTCTGTATCTCATGCCATTCCACTGGCATCTTCCTCAAGACCCAACCTAGTCTCTGGCTTTCCTCAAGCATTATCCTTAATGCATTGAGTTGTTTTTTTAATTCAACAACCTCTTTGTCAATTTCTTCTTGACTCATCCTCTTTCCATTTGCTTTGGCATCCTATTTCTCATATCTTCTGTTGTGGCTTCTCTCTGAACCTCTGCTATGACTATCAGTAGTCATCTTCTTCTCCTCTATCTTCATGAGCTTCTCACTTATCTGCAACAAGCTTCTACTACATCTAGTCCTCTTGGCTGCAATCTTACCTCACTAAGCTCTCCTCATTCAGTCTTTTGGTAAGCATAGGTCCTCTATCTGGAACCTCTTCTTGAGCAACACCTTTGCTCCTTCTAGGCTTCTACAATATCTCACTTCCTGTTGAGAACACTCCAGTTATCCTCTTTGTCCAATCTCTTGTTGATTCTTCAGGTTCACTGCCACTTCTTCTTCAGAGTATTCTCCTTACTCTGCCTTCAAGAACACACATTTTCTCCTCACAGCTTCTCTTGCTGTCACCTGTGCATTAATATATAAAACACACATTCTCAATTTAAAATAGAACACATTACCTCACCTTCAAATCTCGGCATGATCTTGTTTCACCTATTCTTCTGCATTTTTGAATGGATTGTCATGTATTGTCCCCCAAGTCCTCTTTCCTTCAGAACTTGTGCTACACAATCTTGCTTTGTCTTTCCTTCAAGGAATCCTCTGTTCCTGCCTATTCCAAGCCTCTGTTGGAACTGCTACAATTTCCCACTGTAGTCTCTATCATTCATTCATGCACATTACCTTTTTCTGTGTGCAACCTCCTTTTTACTAAAATCTTTTCCCACTTTGATACTACTAATGATGCAGGGGTCCCCAGCATATAACCATACTTAGCAAAATGATGCCAAGGTTACCCAACATATACCCACAGTATGCAAGAATATGCATAACACAAATTTCCCAGGTATTGACTCTTCAATGGAGTCAAATATTCAACCTCTATGGTTTAGGTCCTCTTATAAGCAGTTCCTTTGTATCGGAACCCAATCACCCCGCCTATACCTCTTATCAGGAGGTTCTAAACGACCCTCATAAACCTTGGTTGCATATATATTCTTCCACTTTACATTGGTTATATGTATTTAACGTATAACCTTCATATTGGCGCTATTCTCATTTAAACGATCAACTACGAAGGAAACGTATGTAAAATATACATTTTCCTCCTCGATACGACCTCTACACATTACCTGAGGTGTACCTCATCGTAATTGCTATCGGCTATATTCCCTAGCCTTACCACATATGTGGTGCATCATCCCTCCGACTCCGATGTTTGACTATCAAAAACATTAACATATGTTTTATGCCTTCCACGACTCGGCAGCGCTCTAACTCAAATACAAAGGAATTACGCTAAACTTCGATTGAAACATATACACGGACCTCAAATAATATAAACCTGCAGCTATAACTATAGTTGGGTTCGGTTCATCCAAGTCTGTCTGCTTATAACCCTGATCTCTGCCAACATCGATATGCGATGGCTAATTTAATCGCGACTGTCGATCAGGATCGCAATCCGACGGTCGATGATTAATCGCCTGATCACCGATAAAACCCAACTCCGATCGCCAATATATTACTAACGTCGATCGCTGATTATCGTTGTCGGCGATATCGCAACTTCGCCAATCGCTCCTTTGCACTTCCGACTGCTGACATGCTATTTAAATTATGACCGTTGATCTAGCCACAATCCAACATTCCACGATTAATCACACTCATTCATTACAATTCTCCAAGCCTTGTTCCAATCACTTTAAAAACGGATTTCGCCACTACGATTTGATCTCAGTCGTTGATTTATAAGATCTAACAGTTGTTGTGCATCACTTACACTTCCCCGCACTTCCTTTTACTTAGAAATTTTACGTTGTTTCAGTGGTTTTTCTATGGTTCTGGCTTTTCCAAAGGATCCGTTCTCACTGTTTTCGATGCAACTCCATCCTGAGTTGATTCCTCAGCGAATTCTCAACTTCTTCAATGGATTCTAAGAACCCTTATGATTCCTAAGTCTACCCATAGGCTTACATATAATTATCTGTCTCGTTCTTTCCTATTGAATGCGTAGGTTCATTATTTATAAAATTCATTGGATCGAATCAATGAAGGGATCAGATCAATCCTTTCCTTAAATCAGTCAAATAAAGCCCTAAAGCTCACTACAGAACACATATGTGGCAGATAAAGTCTTATAAAGACTTATCCATTCCATCTTTTTCTCTGTTTTAAAATAGATTTGTCCCTTTATTCAGCTCGATGGTCCACATCCTCTCTTATCTAATTAAATCACTAAAAGACCTAAATTACATTAACTTGAGACTTAGGAAACTTATTTCCTAAAAATACATGACCCCCTATGTCTACTATTTACAATGATTTTCCCTTGGGTGAATGCTCCTGAATCAACGGTGAATGTCAATACCTAAATATTTGTATGAGGAAACGTTCTCCAAATAATTGTTATCATAAATGAAATTATCATAGTTGATCCTTTTGGATTTAATTATCATGACTTTAGTCTTGTTGGTATTAACAGTCATACCCATCTTGGAGCAGTAATGATGTAGGATTCTAAGTTCTTTGTCGAGATCATCTTGGCTTTTGGAAAGAATAATGATATCGTCAGCATAGAGGAGAAGATTAATGACTATACCAGTGAGCTTGGGTCCATCTCATCCTGCAGCTTCTAAACACTCTTCTAGCTTATTAATGTAATTGCCAAAAAGGGTAGGGGATAGGGGACAACCTTGCTTAACTCTTATATTGCATTTAATCTCCTCTGACCAACCGTCAGTGGTCTTAAGCTTGGCAATAACATTCTCTTGGGTTAAGTTTCAGAGTATCCACAGTAATAACCATCTTTGTCAACGTTTCAAATCCCAACAAGGATCCATCATCACGACAATTTTTGAATGATGATAGTAGAAGAGCTTAGTGAGAGGATAAATAATTATAAGATAATTTGTTTTAAGGATGAGATGAAGGTCGGCTATTAATAAATTTGTTTTAAGGATGAGATGAAGATTAGCTCTTAATAAGTTAAAAACTTAAATTTTTATTTATAATAATAGTTATTAACAATATTTTAAATTTTTATTTATTATAAATCTTTAATAATTTTAAATTGCTCTATGTTAATTATAAACAATTTAATTATTAATGATAACATTTTTTTATTTTTTATTATTCGTAATTATTTTTAATACTATTATAAATAATGAGATAATATTAGTGTATATATTTTATTAATAATTGAATATTGATTAATTATTTGTTTTGATATATTGAATAGTTAATTAAATTGAATTAATAAATATTATAATTAATTAAAACTAATATTATTATTATTATATATTTAGTTTTTTAATTATTCTAATATTTATTAATTCCATTAATTATTATTCTAATTATATCAAACAAATATTAATCTAATATCAATGTTATTAATAAAATAGTTCCACTAATATTATCCATTATTTTATATAGTATTAAAATCTATTACATAATAATAAAATAAAACAAGATGTGTTATCATTAATAATCAATTTTTTATAATAACATTAGAGCAATTTAAAATTATTAAAAAAGTATAATAAAAATTCAAATATTGTTAATAATTATTATTATAAATAAAAATTTAAGTTTTTAATTTATTAATAGTCGATCTTCATCTTATCCTTAAAACAAAATATCTTATAACTAATCATCCTCTCACTAAGCTCTTCTAATATCATCATTCAAAAACTGTCTTAATGATGGATCCCTGTTGGGATTTGAAACGTTGACAAAGATGGTTATTATTGTGGATACTCCGAAACTTCACTCAAAAGAAATGAACCATAGATGCCTAAAATCTAGAAACAACATTCTCGTATAACCTAGTTACAACAACCCTCAGCTTGAGAGGAAATATTATTTCATCAAGCCTTTACCAAACTTCTCCTGAGGAATAGTGTCGAAAGTTTTTCTAAAGTTAACAAAACAACATAAAATATCAATTTTACTATTGCAACACTCCTCGACAATGGTCCTAAGAGTGAAAAGGTGGTCAATAATTGAGGGATGCCTCCTAAAACCAACTTGCCCTTTGGCTCTTTTACCATGGATTTCAAGCCAAAGGATAATCTTCTTCTCCAAAATGAGCCCATAAAATTTAGCTAAAATGTGGCCAATGATGATAATCCTATAGTTAGAGGGAACGTTTTTGTCCTCACTTTTAAAGATAGGCACAATAAGGCTTTGTGTCCAAGGCTTAGGGAAGTCGTGCTTCACTGCTAAATTGAGGAGTTTTTGTATATGAGGGATGAGGATAAACCTTTCCATTTTGAAAAATTTAGCTTGGTAACCTTCAAGATCCCTAACTTTACCATTAGCAAGCTTCTTAATCCCAAACTCTACATCTTCCAAAGAAAATATATCTTCCTCTATAAGAGTGTTTATGATGTTTCCTGTGGTGTCCGGGGAAACATAAATATTCTTAAGATAGATATCTCATTCCTTTAAGGGATCAAATTATCTTCTTTTGTTTTACGAACAAGAATGTTCCTCCAAAACTTTATAGGCTCAACTTTAGAGAGGTAAAGAAGACGTTCTTGCCTCTTATTTATACAATACTTTTTTTCCCTTTTGATAAGATCTTTGTACACACTTATCTTTTGAAGCTTTACAATTTTGTTAGGAGCATCTATAATCACCTTCTTGGCAAAATTATAATCCTTATCGTACCAAGGGTTGGAAGATCTATTGTTCTCTTTATACGATGCCTCAATATAGAATTTGTTAATAATAATGGAGAGGGTGGTAGTAAATTGTGGTAGATGTGATCAATGCTATCATTATACGTTAAAGAACCTAAAGTCGTTGTTAAATATTTGAAGAAGATATATATTTTACTTTTGTCAAAACGAATGTACCTTTAGCTCTCACCATTCTTTTGCATGTGGTTGGTGTGCATATCAAGGTTTAGAGTTAAGGATATAGGTTTGTGGTCCAACATGTATACCTTTTAATAGTTTGGAATAATTTATATAACTTCGACAATAAATTTTCCTATTTCTAATATATTTCTTTTAGGCTAACACAATTGGGAATTTGAACTTGTGATTTTTAAGCAAAAAATATTAATAATAAACTCATTCACTATATTTCTAACATATTTACTTTTTATATAATTGATATTCTATTTAATTTTTTTATTAGTGATTTTATGTTAACCGAACTAAAGTGTAATTTTTTATTAACTTAATCACAAAATTTTAAAACTTCAAATCACATCATATAACATATATTTCCTAACACGAACTATTACCAAAAATAATTTACAAATAAAATTTATAAATTATTTTAAATAAACTTTACAAGAGCCACCCTAAACCTAATAAATCACTTAAATAATTAAATTTCTTAAGTTTTTTTATTTTATATTTTTCCAAAATTCAAAACCTAAACCACTTTATATATGAAACAACAAAATAAAAACAAAAGACGTATAAATCCTATCGCATTAATATAATTTAAAAATCATTTGTAAATTTAACTCTTATATATTCATATATAGATACATTTTTCACATTAAATTAAGCATTACATATTATTTATTTTTAAATAACTTATCCTCTTCCCTTACCAATATAAATAATCGAAACATATTTTTTAAATTAATCATTACATATTATTTATTTTTAAATAACTTATCCTCTTCCCTTCCCAATATAAATAATCGAAACATATTTTTTAAAATTATTAGTAAGTAGACCACAGAGACAAAGTCGTGATCTCGAGACATCTACAAATAATTTATGTAAAGGATTTATATAATATATATATATATATTTCCTAGATCCGGGTGTTTGACGGTAGTACAGGTACGTGGATCGTTTTTTGGATGGGCACATGATTGATCTACACCGCCATTTAGTCTCTCACAGTGCAGGTCATAACTTCCCTTGTGCTCAAAATTAATGATGCTTTAATGCTGCTAATACCTCCTCTTTTGCCGGTTAATTTCTTGATCATGGCGCTATCAACTTGCCACAATCGCGTTTCTCCCTTTCGCTTTGGTCCCTCCTTTGCAGAGGCAGCAGTTTGCTCTCGAACATTCTCAGGAATACACTGGGCTCTGGTTCGTTGGATGAACTTCTGGCTATGCCTTCAAGCTACCCTTTGTCTACCCTGCTTTTTTGCTAGCCACTCGTTTGTTGCTCTCCCTTTCGGCCTTTTGAGCA
Organism: Pinus taeda; assembly: GCA_000404065.3. Lineage (NCBI taxonomy): Eukaryota > Viridiplantae > Streptophyta > Pinopsida > Pinales > Pinaceae > Pinus > Pinus taeda. The sequence continues at coordinate 48,248 of APFE030523898.1, read as the reverse complement.
CTGAAGCCAAGTTTGTTTTCATCCATATCTGCTTCCATAGTTTATCAAGTAGCCCGGATCACCCTGCTCCTCCAGTTATGCCAAAACTTCGACAGAGGATGAGCTATAGAAGAGGCAGCTCCCGAGGGAAAATTGGACGCCAGGCCTTCTCTTCCACGTCAGACTCCTCAACTTTTTGCTCAGACTTCCACATAGATAGGTACCCGGCTACTCGAAGTGGACGGGGTAGGGGCAGAGGATTGCACAATATAACACCGAGCTCCTTCCAATCCTCGACTAACTCCGCTCGGTTACAATTCCCCTGTAGTCATGGCACTTTCTCCTTTATGGCCATGGTCACCATAAAGCTTAGCGAGCTCAATTCAGGTCAAGAGGTTGGTTCCCTTAGGGCAACTACGGACAGGCTGGCGGAAGACAGACCAGGCTCCATCCAGACAAACTTCAAACAGAGCAAGGCTTCAAGCTCTGGCAAAAGCAAAGCTTCTCAAAGCATGAAGAATCGGGCGGGCTCCTCCGATGACGACGATGATTACAAGTACGGATGCCGCATCATCGAGGAGCCGCCTGATCCCTCTCTTGATGTTTAAACAGGTTGGTTCTTTTTGGTTTTTTTGGAATTCAGCAAGCTCGAGAAGGTTCACTTATCACCTTCCTAGAAATCATGATAAGTGCACTAGCTCAAATTGCCAGTTTCTCATGCGAAAGGGGCATTCTGCTAGCCTTTAGTTTTCAGTTCCAGTTGCAGTCACAGCTACTTCTGTATTCAGTATTGGGTTGTCGCATAGTTGATCACAGCTACTTGGTCTAGTTTTACTGTTTTGGTTGTCGCATAGCCCCGATTTAATTCTCAGTTCCATGTACAACTATGGGGTTTTCTGGATTTTTGCTTTAGTCATGATCAGGTTCTCTACAGTTCTTGAGGGCAATACTCAGCTAGGTTTTTCATACTGATCTGCTATGCTTGTAATCATGCTGCATCTTTGGGCTAGCTTTACGAGGCCATGGCCTCGGTGTAAATTATTTGTTATTAATAATAAAAGTAGCCATATTCCAAGACAAATAAAAAATTATAAATAAATAAATATATATATATATATATAATATATAAGAAATAATTTCATTCATATCAGACTTAATCCATGAGGGTATTTTTTTCAGCGTGACTTTTCAAAATGACCCTTTTAAAATATATTTTGTTATTCTACCTTTTGTAAAATCAAATTTTAGCAAATATGAAGTAAATTTGATAACACTTTCCACATTTCAGTGGGAAAGTTGTTTGGAGATTTTTTTTCTCAATCTATCATTAAAATTTATTTTGTAAATATTTCTAAATTTATTATTAAAAAATTAAACGTTTCGAACCCATTAATATAATTCATAATTAAAAAATAATAACCTGAAATCGTTAAAAAAACAAACAAAAAAAACCTAAAACTTTATATAAAACCATTTTTCCCTCCCTAAATCCCCACACGAACCTGAAAATCATGGCTGTCCTCCACCCGCTTTAGTTAAGCAAACTAATTAAAATCTTTTATCGGGGTTCTCATTTGGCACATCTTATGTTCCTTGGGCCCCACTTCCCATGACAATTTTTTAATAATAAGATTTTAGTACAATTTGCTTTCTTTATTTGGATAACATAAATTTAAGAAGATTGCAAATTAATAATATAAATTTAAAAAAAAAGTAATTATTATGAATAAACTAATTATTATTTAAATAATATAATTAAAAAAAAGGTAAATCATAATTTCTGTTTTATTGGTTACTAGAAAGATGGTATAAATAAATGTTTATTATTAGGTTTCATTAAAATTTGCTGACCAATAAAAATGTAAAATTTGATATATATTATATTTGTGCCTCAATTTAATATGGTAAAGATTATGTTTAATCCTTTTGAATAAATCAAAATAAGTAAATAAGAAACATTAATATAATATAATAATAATATAAATATAAAACTCTATGAAAAATAAAATAAGAAAATGACTTATGGTATTAATCTATGATATTGACTTATAAGTAAATTCACAGAGATAGTATTTAAAGGGGAAATGAATAAGTCGAAAAAAAAAAAAAAAAATAGATCCATATTAACTCTAAGATCAACCCAACAATCCAACGCCTAGAAAGATCAAATCTCTTGATATGTAAACCTCTTTTATAAAGTAAAATAGATTTGAGCATTTAAGAACTAATAAATCCAAAATTAAAATGAATCTAGATTGATTACATAATAATTTAAAAGTATAATTAATATTTAAAATATATTACATTTTTTATAATGTCTATTTATTGTAAAGATAATAAAAAATGGTAAATGAAATTTGCGAATTCAAACCTCGATGAAATAGTAAAAAAAGACCCAAAAATTCTAGACAAAAATGCATTTTTTAGTCATTTTTTTCCATGCTTATTACACACCCCCACACTAATAAATTGTTATTTAAAATATGAGTTAATTGTAAAAATAATGTTTGAATGAATTGATTTCTTTTTTAAATAAAATAAAATAAATGTGAATTTGATATTATTTTAATTAAATTAGTCTAAATTCATCTTAATTATGGATTTATCAAGTTTTAACCAAAGGATCGGAATTTTTTTGAAGGTGCAAATTTAATTTTACCAGTAAAAAGAAGATCTCATCTTTCTTCATGCTTGGTAGCTCCAGAGTTTAAGATGGATTTAGCCTTATTTAATTATTAATTTTATATTTTTTTAGTTTATTTCTTATATAATTTGATTGAGTCAAATATTTTTATTATAATTATTTTAATTGCGCTTTGCTCTCCACCCATTATGGAAGAGATGTTGTACTGCATATTAGCTAAACATTTTTGACTTAGTCATATATATATAAACATATAATTAATAATTAATAATTAAACCAACTTAGATTCATCTTAACTTTGGATCTAACAAGCACCCCAAGGGATCAAATCGTTTTTCACTCTAAAAAGGTTAGCTTTTCAAGAGATTTGATCCCTCTCAATGCTTGGTAGATCTCAAGTTAAGATGGATCTATGTTGGTTTTATTTTATTTTTATGTAATTTGACTGAGTCAAAATGTTTACATAACATTACACTATAGGGCATTACAAGATCTCTTCCATACTGGGTTGGAGAGCGCCTCTTGGCGCAATTAAATTTGATATAGACTAACTTATAGAAGAAATAGTTTTTTTCACTGGAATCTAGCAATCAATTTCAAGCTAGAATGCAATTTTTTGTTGTTTAAAATATATTTTTGAATGCATAAATGGATTTAGCACCCTGAAAAATCCAAGGCACTCAAATTCTACATATTAAACAACTTAAACTCAAGTTTTTAAAAATCTTTCTTGGATTTTGATTAAAATTAGCTAGAAAAATCGTTGTGAAAAAGGTAATTTCATCTATAAGTTAGACTACGCCATAACTTTTACTTTTTTTCTTCTTCTTTTTTTAAGATGGGCACTTTGCATTACATCAAATGAGGATCACATAGAGCACAAGGGGAAACTAAAAACATAAATTCAAAGCCTTGACGTTGCTAAGATCTTATTTAACTAGAGCATCTTGTAAATGAAAACTTATAAAAATATAGTGGTTGTGCTATACAAACTTATAAAAATAGGGTGGTTGTTCCGGACCTTTGACATACATCGACATGAGAAGACAAAAAAGATTACTAGTGCTCCAAATAAAAAACAACTGAGTCATAACAATTATTGGGCATAATCTCTAGGCATCTGCTTTGATTGGATGGTCATTAACCACTGAGTCAAAAACTATTGGGCATAATCTCTAGGCATTTGCTTTGATGGGATGGTCATTAGCCTCATAGGAGGAGAAAAAGATGTTAGTTGATCTCATGGCTAGAATGGTCAACATGCGGTCTACACAGTCAATTTTTTCCTCTAACTCTAAAAATTTGATAGCATTCTCCTATTGAATCTTCTTGTACCTCCCTAAGGCCTATATCACCTACAATATTCAAATGATGTTTAATTTTATACCAACTTGGTGCCATAATTAATAAAATGAC